>JAVCKZ010096990.1:0-11260 GCA_034780755.1 Lepetodrilus elevatus | reverse complement strand
CAGAACTGTAGCTATAAGATGCCCCGTTTACTATTTTGCTAGGGTGCCAGAATAGATAGCAAAATAGTAAACGGGGCGTCTTCTGCAGCTACGTTACTTCTTAGCAACGTTGCAATTTCCGGTGTAAACTAATTAGATTAAATAATGATGGAGTAGCGCAACAATTATTCTTCTGAACGGGCCCAATGTTTACTAGTCTTTTGACCATTATAAGTAGGTCGACTATCTATAATGTGTTGTATTTAAGGGCGACAACATTCAGATATACCGTATTACCTACTTTACAGCCGTGTTAGAGTCAATCTCTTCACATGATATAGTATACGTTCTAACATGTCTCTAATTTGTATTAGTACTAATGGTCCATTGTGGTGTGGTATTTCACAATGTAGACCTGAAATGACATGATAACAATGACGTCTATTTCTCGTTCCACGAATGCTTACGTTCCTCCTCGTTTACAGAACCGTATAGCCTGTAGCTTCGTATGCTCACAAGTTCTACGTTTAGTACTGAACGATTCAGGAAAATATTATCTACTATAAATAATTATGTACTTGCACAACTGTATTGAGTCAACGTCTATGGTCATATGACGGGAGGACAATTCAGAGAGAGAAAGACTACTCAGAGACGACATAATATTTTTTTTATAGATAATGCGTCGTCGATGGGTCTGTTTATTATTATTATATATTATTTTTTAAATCATGACATTTATTTTTTCATTTTTCTAAAATAATGTGTTTAAAAAAGTAATTGGCCTGGTTGAAGTGCCTGTAGACAGACAGATAGTCAGACAGAGAGACAGATAGTCAGACAGAGAGACAGATAGTCAGTCAGACAGACAGACAGATAGTCAGACAGACAGACAGATAGTCAGTCAGACAGACAGATGGTCAGACTGACAGACAGATGGTCAGACAGACAGACAGACAGATAGTCAGACAGACAGACAGATAGTCAGTCAGACAGACAGACTGACAGACAGATAGTCAGACAGAGAGACAGACAGACAGAGAGACAGACATACAGATAGTCAGACAGAGAGACAGACTGACAGACAGATAGTCAGACAGAGAGACAGACAGACAGAGAGACAGACAGAGATAGACAGCAGACAGCGGGAGTGATCGATGGGAATTATATATACTATTTTTCCCAAAATGGGGTGACCATATTATTTAGCTCTTCGTAATAGACCATCTGGCATTACCAACAGATCACTATACAATATGTTCGCATTGCAGATTGACTATGACTACATGGGGGATGCTCCCGCCGCCGGAAGTGACTTCTGCCCTCCCGTACCGTCGGTGCTACCTTCCGGTTCGTGCGAACAGTCTGCATGCAGTTCAGATCACGCATGCGCAGAAGCTGACGGGAAGTGTTGTTATAATGGCTGCATCTACACCTGCTTGTATCAGGTTGGACCACCTGGATGTAAGCAGTATATACTACTACTACTGCTACTACTACTACTACTAATAATAATAATACAATAATAATAATAATATTATTAGTATATTATTATTAGTAGTAGTAGTATTTATTATTATTATTATTATTATTATTATTATTATTATTATTATTATTATTATTATTATTATTATAAAACAAAATGAATAAATTGAAAACAGTATTCGTGAAAGAACTAAAAATAAATAAATATGTAGTTCCATTATAATGACGCATTTTTCACATGAAAAAAACATCAATCCGAATGATAAAACAACACTAGATAAAATTATGGTCCAAAATGTGACTGCCTACTTCATTTCACGGAACTGAATCAGCGTCACCTCTATTCGATAATTCTGAAATGTTCACAGAACATTCCTGTGTTTCCTCTTATCATGAGTGCTAGCGATTATTTATGAGAACAGACGACTTGTTGTTCCGTAAGAACATGACATTATGTGCATGTGCTTTTCGTGATTAAAATTATGCTGGATGTTCTACTATTATATGGCATTGTACCATAATAGTAAACTTTCCTTGAATTTAATTGGTCGAAATGGTTTGGAAAGATATCTGACGCCGTCGGTGTTTAATGAAATTCCCACCTGGTTAACCACGATAACCTCCCGGAAATTTGCAATAGGAACCGTTTATCTCATAATTATCGCACTCTACACATTTCGTTTGAAAATCGCTGAAATTTCGATTGAAATTTCACCGATGTTTCTAGAATTTGTTCGCGAAGTATCTACCTGGCAAGTCCGTTATTATTGATGACAGAACATCGTTCGTTATAACGCGATAAATCCGTAAAACACAAATTATCGAAAATATGTGACGTTCGAAACTGGTAACCGGATGAAAGTTTGACAATTAGGCCCCTAAGTCGATGACCCTTGTTTACACAAATGCGCATATAGGCAGTAATATTAATACCAGTAAAAAATACAAAGTACTAGTATTCAATTTCACCTACGCACAAACTGCATCATGAGATAATGAATGCGACATTTTAGAGATATCATTAAAGACATTTTAAAAGACTTCCTAGGATAGTTTTCTGTCTGTGTTTTACAATGTCATTTCCATTCGAAGGTCATACACATTCAGGGGTGCGTTCAATGATACAAGCGATTGCCAGCTTACAAAACTAGCTAATGTCTCAAGAGTCGTATGAACCATACATGGGGCAGGAAACCAGTTTAACTAAGCGGCTCACTCAGCGCTGTGCTGATTGAACGCACACTGGTGTGCATATAATACATAGAGATGTACAGAGTTCTGATGCAATATGTATATGTAGGTATATAAGGCTGATATTGGATTTCAGATTTTGATTGGTCAAAAGAACCCAGACGAAGACTGAGTTCAGGTAAGTTAAATCTGCAGTTACTTATAATGGCATCTATCTACGTACATATCGTGCACTCACGGTCTCATCTTTACCATTTACGTCTAGGGAAAAAATAGAAAAATAACTCATGCTTATAGCATGTACATATAAGGATGTCTGTGGATATCTGTCAATAAATCTAGATATCTGTCCTAGATATATAATAGTCGCCATCTTCCTTTTCAAGACTCATTTTATAAATCGCAGTTCTACTCAATTATTACGCAATTGTTGGTCAATAGCTGTCCTTAGTAGAAGAAACTAAATTTAGTATACCAGTAGTAACTTATCGTCGATGATAATACCATATTTGCTTCCTGAACATCTGTACATTTATTTTAATGTTTTATTCATGCACTCATACATGCTGTCAGTATAGATCGATGTTCTTCATTCATTATATATTGTTTTGCATTTATGTTCGTTTAAATTAATTAATACACATGTAAATGTAGTAGTTGTCTGACTGTACAGTGGAACCCCGATAGTCTGACCTTCGATAATCCGATTCTCCCGGTATCCGATCGTATTGTAATTTCGTGACGATACTTCCGTTTATCTTGTTACAGGGAGGTCATGGTTAATAAACAGCCCGGCGTCCATTAAAGAAGGTGAGATTTAAACTCTGCCCGTTTAGATATTGGAAAATAGGGAAGACTCTTGCGTATTGGGAGTGGGGGGGGGGGGGAGATATCATGGTAAGACGTTCCAGTAGGAGCATTTACTCTTGTAGCTGCATTTTGGACTCTCTGAAATATGTTGATCAGGATTTCTGTGAGTCTGCAGAGCAGGGCATTACAATAGAGTAGTCCATTTAGGAAGTTACGTATGCAGGAACTAGTGAATACTATGTTATTCTTAGTAATTTAAACAATATGTATTCTCATGAAAGTACAAACAAGATAAGTAACGATACATAAATACATAAATACATCATGAGAGGGTATGGATTTGGGGGGATTGACAAACAGGATTATGGCATTCAATATTAATGTTAATATTAGTGATAAGGACATTCTCCTGCAGAGGTGTTGCGGTATCTTCATAGGGTACTGTTGTCAAACGTCCGTACAAGTGTTGTAAGGTCCGCGTGGTTTCTGTTCAAGTTGAATCCTGTAGTACAACCCCGGCTGATGCTGACGAAGACCCGTTGTTGTGCCCCCATGGTTACCTGTGCAGCATTGAGGATCAGGGTGACCCCAAGAAAGGAATTCCCAACAGAGGTCACTGTGTCAAAGAACACGATGATAGCAGTAATACTGAAGGTATCTTATTTATATGTTATTTCTTTTGTTATTTTGTGTTTATTTGTTGTTTTTGTTTCTTTTAAATTAAATTAGTGTATAGGGCTGCTTCCAAGATTCTTTCACATATCGCGGTTTGTCAGTTCATGGTCGTATTAATATGTTCTTCATTATGTATATGCAAGGGGACATAACTCAGTGATACGACTTAAACATATAATACGCACACGAAATGTTTTCTCGCAAATCCTTCATAGTTCAGTTGATGCTTCGCAGACAAGATAAATAGCGGAACGTTCCCCTATTTCATATAAAATATGATATTTTTGTTGGTAACTATCGAGTGTTGGGGATCAAGTAGGCTACATCAATAATAACGACTTGTGAGTGGATAAATCAAGTGCAAATAGTCTCAAGTCGAAATTCGTTTGTCCATTATCCAGGTCTATCAACTGTGATATTATGCCTTTTATTACATACTTTGCGGTAATGACATTTTCTTCATACTTCATGTAAAATTTCAAGCAAAAATAATCTAGAAACCTCGCTAGCTGCTGAGTATTTATTCATCAACAAACAGTTTTAATAGCTACATTAGATTTATAATCTAAGCAAGTTCATTTATATGCCAACATTGCCCTTTTCTGTAGATAAGAACGACCCTGTAGGATTGACCAACTGTTGACAGCATGTAGTAGGCCTAGGCTACTTTACGTGTTTAACTCGGCCTATCATAATAATTATTCAGGATTGGGTTTTTAAAACAAAACAAAAAAATGTTTGTTTCGTTATAAACTGATGTAATAGGCCTATATATGCCCGTGTATTATGCGGCAGCATGCAGTTGCATATGTCGAAGGATCTCGGCCGCACCTGATAGTAATGAATGATCATAAGCTTCGTTATCTGCACTAAAACTACACATGCGCCTGTTATCGACCTACATTCACAATCACACAAACACCGACCTAAATAATGTACCGCCTCACAAACAAGCGATGCATTATTTTATGTTCTATTTACCGAGCGTAACGCCGTAGAAATATATTGCGCAGAATCGTCAAAGAATGGTTTACACGCTTGAAAGGTTAACATTTTTTTTCCGGGCAAATCTTGCCCCACAACAGTACAGCGGGGCCCGATCGAGCTGCATGCACCGGGGAGTGTCCAGATAGCCAGCGAACAGCCTGAACCACATCTCCATGTTGACCTAATAACACACATTCCTGACGATCAGCAGGGTAGAACAGTCGACACCCATGCTTTTCCTTGCATTGTTTTCTGCGTGCTGATTGCTGATTATCTGCAGAGGGGATAATAGACTGTCATTTCCCACAAATCGTTCACAGCGGCAAATTACCCATATCTCATTAGATGCTTCATTGTTGTGCACCTGACCTGTTCACCCCCTCGGTGGCCAAAATGGACCGGCCCTATGTGTACATTTGACTTGCACTGCCAAGTTGCACGCTGCCCTAGCGATATTATTGTCACTGTGTACACAGGGAACCGTAATGACCATCCACAAATGGTGTGAGGCCCCAGGGGTAAGTTTTCTTGTTTTGGGGTATATTTACGGGGAGATACACGAGGTATTTGGTCTGGTTGTTGTGTGTATGGGTAACGAGGAGGTCGATATGACTGCCCTCTTTCTTCTGCTCAGCAATGTGCGGCCGTCTTGCAAATAGCTGCTCCCCACTAACCTGTCTTCATCATTCTTGCTTTCAGCAGATAGTCGGGGGATGTGGACATGCAAGAATATAACGAACACACCAGAAAACATCTGACCACGGCAGTAAGACGACCGTGGGGTCGAGACGGCCCCCCCTCACCCCCCAACCCGTCCCACCCCCACACTCAGAAATTCACATGAGCAGGTGAGTGTGTATTTTTTGACCACACTGAAGTAGAGTTCTACTGTCACCAGTGTTTAGCCCCAATGTCTTTCCTCCATCTTGGCAAGGCATAGCACACTAGCTGCACTGTCAATGGTCTACTACTACTGAGTCTACTACTGAGTCTACTACTGAGTCTACTAGTACTACAACTTACTGTAACTCTTTAACATTTGTGCTTGTGATTTGTCTTTTCTTCAAATGTCAATATTATAATATCTAGAACCCTACCCAATGTCCAATAATATTATTCCAAATAAAAATGATTTTGTTGGAGAACCAATTACATTGACAACGAAGTAGACTCTATTTGTGTATTTCTTCAGTATATTTTCAAAAATAATATGCGTTTAATTAGGAATTCAATATTGTTTCATTGATGTTTTGACATCCTTCTATTGAAATATTCAGAACTACAATTTGCAAAACAAATGCTGTATTTATATTTGCTGGAGTGAGAAAACAAGCATTTCATGTTGGTATTATATGCCAGGCAGGTGTGGCTGCCTATTAGCAGATACACTGACGCTTCCACATCAATTTCCTAGCTAATGGTATTTTTTTAATTTTAGACAAAACATAAGCATATAGTACAATTACAATACTGGCGCTTCCACATTAAAATACCCCTAGCTATGCGCCTGTATGCTATAACCTGTATAAGCATACTACATTTCCTATTTGATATTAACCAACAGTACTGTTTGTGATCTACCGTATAATAATCAGATCTATATTGAAGATAATGCAATATTTTTTACTTATTGATACAGCTAGCTGTTGTTGGGCAAGCTACTTTATTTATTTAATGTCTTTGTTTCACTTTGCAATTGAGTCATGTTGAAAATTTTAAAGAGTTCCGCACACGCACACACAGACACATACACACACATATACACATACACATACATACACCCACATGATGTAGCCTTTTATTATTAAAGAAAGGCATACAATCAGATTAAGTTATTGTTTTGGACTTTAGTAGTAGTACCTATAATAAATATTAAAACATAATAAATTATGAACATTGAAAACCAGTGAGATAAATGCGTAAAATGTGGCTGGTTGTGTATAGTTGTGTAGACACATCAAATGTACAGTGTACACTTTCAGGTAAAATATGTTTGACTGTGAAATGTGTTAACAAAGCCATGATTATATGCCTTAAAAAGTTGTTTTAAAAGCTTTTCTTTCAATCAAATTATCAATAACAATTGTTGTGTCCAAATTTTAAGTTTTGGAAACAGAAACAGTGGAATAGTTAGGAGATAAACGGTTCCTATTGCAGATTTTCTGTGAGGTTATTGTGGTTAACCAGGTTGGAATTTCATTAAACACCGACTGCATTTAGTCGTCTTGGTTAACTACGTTTATCAATATTGTACCATAATTGATTTATTTGTAAATTTGAAGGCAAATTCTTTTGCCAGGCAAATTTTAGGTGCAACACAGCATTGTTCAACAACAAAATAAACCAGTGTTAATACAGTGGTAGAACTTTTGGACTTCACTTTGAGCCAAAAGTCCTGAGTTCAAATCCCACCCTGGGTGCCTGGCATCAATGTTTGCGAAAGTTACATTACTGTAAGTGATGCAATATCGATATAGGATGATGCCCTATCTGTAGAGTGGCAATGCATATACGGTACATTTATTATCCTTGGTCTGTCCATACCAGCCAGTTGTGATATTAGTGACTCTAAACACCAATTCAGGGTTGTTTTGCAATATTGGCCACACGATCAAGTTGCAGTGTTTTGGACTTTGTCCATCTCATGCAGTTTTTACTTTTATTGTTCTCATATCTTGTCTTGAAACTATTAAAAAAACTGTTTTAATTAAACAAGCTGACAATAACAAATTTCTGAATTTATATAACATTTATGAACAAAGCTCAGACCCGAGATTATGATACTTTCTTTCAATACGATTTCATGCTCAACTCAATGTTCTGTTCAATAAACCCCATATAAATTTGAGCTTGAGTATGAAATTGTAATCTAATAATGTTTCGTAATCTAGGTGCCAGATGTATAAATCCTGACGCGTACTTCAGTGTCCTACAGATGTAATAACGCCATCCGCACAATATTGACAGTTATTACCGGTAGTTTATTACACACAACAGTAAAGTATTCTCGTCGTGTAGTTATTTAAATTAAAATATAGTTGTGTATGTGTTGTATGTCTGTTTCATGTACGTAAGTCCATGTCATTGTCTGTGATAGTTTATTTCCGACATACCTGAGAAACCGTGAACAGTTTACGGTTAAGGTTGTGTATGTTCAATATCCTGTGAGATATATTGTTGATTTGGAAGTACACAATGTGTTATAATCGTGCAAGTCGTGAATGTGAGGCAGTGATGACTAATTTGTTAGGCCAACAGTGATAGAGATTGAACATTAACAATATCCCACTAGCCTGGGCCATTTCTCCAAATGCTTTAATAGGTATTGTTAAACATTTATTATTTGTATTACTATTTGGGTTAGTAAGTTGTAAAGTTCGTTTCTATCCTTGGATATGAGGTGTTTGTTTTTTTCTCCATCACTTGTCAACTGGAAAGTGAAATATGCACATAATCTATCCCAAAATAACTGGCAGCTCATAAATAAATGTATACAGTATGTGTATGCACATCTATATATATACAACATAACACATACATGCACATTTTATGTGTGTGTACATGTATACTGCTATACACACATAAACACATACATATGATACATACACACACATACACATACATACACACACATACACACACATACACACACACACACGCACAAACATTTACATACATATGTGCATATACTCAACCCCAAAAGAAAGTATGCATAAATCACTGAGGACATCATGCAATGAGATAAGCACACTATTTAGGAGATGTGTGTGTGCAGTAATACCACAAGTTGTACACATGTTTGATTCCAATGGACCATTACTGTGACACACACACCCCCCACACCCCATGAAACAAAACTGTGGACAATTAGAGGAGGCATGGACTGTCTGAATGAAAGGCTCGCAGATGTTTCCTGGCTGTATGAGAGTGAACTGTTGGGCAAGAATGGCGGCTGGTAGAAATCGGTTCCGGAGACAGCTGCTCTGAGAGCAGATATTGATGCATCCAGTGGGCTGCAAACAATTGTTCAAGTCTCTTTAGTCTTTATAGTGACTCGAAGGTGTGCCATCATGAGGATAACCCCGTGAAATATCGAGTATATACATGCCGAAAAACTCGGCCGCAGCATGAAATTTGTGTTTTCAGTTGCGACGACCCTTGGTTGTGTGACATGCAGCATTCCGAAACAATATACATGTGCAATAGTGTAGCACGTATGCACAGTGGTTTTCGATTATGGTGAAATGGCACACTAAAAAAAATAGTAATTTCAACTTTCATTTTTTTTTTGTTGGGTATGACCACTAGCTCATACTTCTATTCTCTCTTTAGACATCTTCACCCACACATAAACAGGAAATAACGTAAACATATTAAACCTCAAATCTACAACCTTAATATATCAGCATTTGAGCCATGGTCTTACCATAGATTAACTCAATTGGTTGAAATATGTTGTTGTTTCCTTGCATACACTAGAACCCAAAAGACTGATGCTACTTAATTAGTGTATATGTATATACATAGTGGTATGATATTTATTCTATGTACCATGCTTGCTGGTGATATTATATTTACATGCAGAAATCTTCATATCAGATTAAACTGTGGAGAGAAAAAAGCTCTTAAAGTCTCTCAAGTGTGAAAAATAGGGCAATACCCTGTGGCTGTTCTGTGTATGCATAATACGAGAAAAACGTGAATATTACAGTTAAGTAGCATGAATGGAGAAGTCTCCGTTTGTAGTTATTACCAAGTTGGATTTTGTGAAATTGAAATTGGTGGCTTTAATGCGTTTAACGTTGGGTTGTTTTACTTATGTGTATGTGTATGGATGAGTGGGTGGGTGGGTGTATGTGTATGGATGAGTGGGTGGGTATGTGTGTGTGGGTGGGTGGGTGTCTGTGTATATGTATGGATGGGTGGGTGTGAAAGGGAAAAAGAAAGAACAAAACCTCAGCACAATAATAAGCCAAACTGTGGACAATATTGTTATTTATTATAAATTCATAATTCACAAATTTGAATATAAATCTTTTTAAATGTGTTTGTTTCTATCAAATACTGTTACCGGTAATGTAAAACATGTGAATAACAATGATCACATTTATTTGATATTATTTATGTTCATATGCAGCAAGTAATGGAGCATGGTTATAATATCATGATTGATTAAATAGTTTCAAGGATCGTTAAAAAGTGACTCGAACACAATCTTCATTTTAACCGATATTACCGTACCGTACAAAATTCTGTTATTGATAAATCACGTCATTGTTATTATGTTGGGTGTGATGAACACCTCACAGTGGACTTTGCAACTTGCCACGCAGGGTTTTAGTCCTTACACCTCCCAGTTGTAGGGTCATCGCTATCTCATCTCATCTCATCAGCTTTAACGGAAATTGACTTAAAGGTGTTTCACTATTGCATACAGTACTTATTAATACTCCCTGTGTTTGAACTTTTACTTCCACTTTGTGAATAGTTTGTATATAAGAGTTACCTCCCACTTTCCAAGGTGTATCGGCCAATATCCCTGCATTGAAGAATACTCTGAGGAAAGTGTGAGTATTGTACACTTTTTCTGGTCAAGTAGTAAATACTACATAACGTACTACCCTACTACGTACAAATTACAATAGATGTACTTTTTGAACATTTTGAACATGCTGTAAATGCTCTTGCTGTAGCGACATCATTGTTTACAGTACTGTTAAGTCGCCACGATATACTGAGTTGGGGTGAGGTTGGAAGTAGGGTGACTTTCTTGCTGATTAGTTTTTACCTTATCTATCCTATGGCAATAATAATGTGTGTATTTATATATTGCGCCAAATCCAGGTGCTCAATACATGGTTGTGTAGTGGGTCATCACGATACATGGTTGTGTAGGTCATCACAATCAATACATGGTTGTGTAGAGGGTCATCAATCACAACACATGGCAGTGGTTTCAATAGGTGCCAGCAACTGGCAAAATTGTCCGTCTATTTCGGTGTATTTCCCCAATTTTGCCGTCTACTTTCAATCTTGTTGATACTACTTTGTAAATGAAGTATGATTTATGCAGGTCTTTTGCCTCTTACTTTTGCTACTCTGCCACCTACTTCCGATTCTACTGAAACCACTG
>JAVCKZ010096979.1:0-11260 GCA_034780755.1 Lepetodrilus elevatus | reverse complement strand
CTGTACACCCCTCGACCTGCGGTCTCTGGGTGTACAGGAACTTTCAGCTCGTAAAATCCCGTACACACCGATAAACACACATGTAACTAATAAATTCATTCATTCTAGAATCCATGTGGTCTAAATGCACAGACTAACGATACTGTGAATGTTTTCACTTGATTGTGACAAAAGTTGTCTCCATGCTGAAGGCAACCGGAGATGCCATAAAGAGCTGTGCCTAATCCAGCAGGGAGAAGGTTAATACATCCAATATTAATAGAATATTTGAACATTAGAGGTGCAATATATACCTAGTTACCTCGTATCACACATGATATCTGATGTTATTATTAGCTACATAGTGACAAGTTGATAACAGGTTTTTGTCTTAATATAACCAAAATACTTGACAGTAACATATGTGAACAATTTATTTCAATTTACAAGCACGATTTCACGTGATAATACGAAAATTATGCTTAGTGCTATTTGACATTTTATGATTTCAAAAGATGTAGAACAGAGACCTTGGATATGAATGTGTCTCATATAATAAGTAAGGTAAATGAATGGTAGCAATAGTGCTAGCAACACTAATAATAACAATAACAATAACAATAATAATAAATGATATAATAACAAAAATAAAATGATAACAAATATAATAATATAACAATAATAAAATAACAATAACAGTAAATACAATATAATAATAATAATAATAATTTAAAAAATAAAAATAATAATGCGTAAATTCAATAATAATAATATAATAATGCGTAAATTCAATAATAATAATAATAATAATAATGCATAAATTCAATAATAATAATAATAATAATAATGCGTGAATTCAATAATAATAATAATAATAATAATAATAATGCGTAAATTCAATGCTGACTTAGTAACAACGCTATCAATAAAGTCATTCACATTTTCATAATTAAATATTTTAACATATTTTATCATAATTTATTAATAGAAAAGATCTTGTTAATATTTTTAAAAGGAAAATGCTGTTTCTCAAAATTCAAATTGTCAACACACATGTTTCATTCAATACATCACTGCCAATAAAATAATAATATGGCACCAGCAACAATTATTCCTTTTTTCAAATCATTCTAAAAGAAACCAATAATTTAACGATGCTATGTGAGGTGAAAACATGGACACAATAGACCTCAGCAATAAATCATTACATGGCAATAACGACTCGGCATTTGTATCTTTGTATTCCCCGTACCACTGTTCGCAGTCCAAGTGAAGTATGGCTTTGGATTGATTTGATTGTATCCTATGTACGGATTTAGATGCGATTCATTTATATATTCATTTATGTGGTCAAGTTTATATTCAATGGAAGACTTTGTAATACTTGAATTGTTGTACAATTGTATAAAATGGTCATGTTAATCAGGTCATTACATCTCTGGCGACAAGAGCTTCAGCCACTGGCGCCAATATTTGGTTTGTATCAGTAACAGCTTGTAAGCCATCACTTTAAACCTGGATATACACTTGTGTAATATATCATTAAAAGGTCCGTTTCTGAATTTATTCAATGCAAACACAAAAAGTCTAGGATAAAGGACAGTTCTGAAATCTTAGTTTGATTTAACTCTCTCCCTGCTGTATTAGACACAGATACAGCTTATTTGGACATCTCAGGTTGCCTCCAGCATAGAGTGGGTTGATTGAGCTGTCTTTCGGTGCATGCAATAGTGTGTTCATCACTGAATACAGGAAAGTAATGACAGTCACCTCTCAAGGTTACATACGATTTAAAGAGTTAGAATGGATTAATCTTACAACATACACATGATTTGACCTAAAATGTATGCTATGCTAAGTTCTACGAGTCATGATAGGTGCGGATGAAAGAAGAAGAAACTATTGGGAATCCAGATTCAAAATTAGAACCACTGGGGCACCTAGATTCAAACTCAGAACCACTGGGGAACCTAGATTCAAACTCAGAACCACTGGGGCACCTAGATTCAAACTCAGAACCACTGGGGCACCTAGATTCAAACTCAGAACCACTGCCCTAATGTGCTATCCTGCTGTCTTCAGGCTTACATATCCACCCATAGAAGAACAGATCAGAAGAAGAAAAATCAACCATTCAATCTTTCTTGCATCAGTGAGAGTTTACAGTAAAATATCCAGGCATATAAACTTCATCATAATCTCACTGGTATCTCTTGGGAAAGTTCACATATACATTATACATCAACAAAGCAAACATGAGCCATGACAATCACTTCTCTTCAATTGACAGATAAGCAGTTATTAAATAATGATGACCAGTTTGTGTACGACGCTTTCAACAACTATTTGTTTCAATGGAAAGCCTGCTACATAATACATCAACATCATACAATCCATAGTCTCAAGAGTCCTTGGCGAGTTGTAAAGTCAGTGGAAAGGAACGCTACAGCTTATGTTCAATGAAACATCCACATGGATGATCTCGTCGACGTTACATCCTGTTTGTGAAGAATGACCTCCTTCAGGTTCATCTGGTCCACACATCCGCATAGATGACCTCCTCGACGTTACATCCTGTTTGTGAAGAATGACCTCCTTCAGGTTCATCTGGTCCACACATCCACATAGATGACCTCCTCGACGTTACATCCTGTTTGCGAAGAATGACCTCCTTCAGGTTCATCTGGTTCAAACATCCACATAGATGACCTCCTCAACGTTACATCCTGTTTGTGAAGAATGACCTCCAGGTTCATCTGGTCCAAACATCCACATAGATGATACCTGGGTATCCTTTCATGAAGCTCTCTCATCCACCGAGAGACAATACTGCTCTCTTTGTCAATAGCTTTACATTGCAAAGAGAGCGCTTTGTGAAAGCTTACCCTGGTTCAATTGATAAAGTATTCCTGCAAGTGTTTCTATGTGCAACACTCAAAGCGCTGCTCTGGAAAAATAAAATTACTTTACGCAAAACAATACAAAGGTACAGTGCTCCCTCGATATAACGCTGAAGTTGGGGTCCATGACATGCCACCCGCGTTATATCAACAAATATAATTGGAGAACATTTCTTCTTTTTTTTAACAATGTGGACCCTGCGTTGTATCCGAATCCGCGGTGCATCGAAGGGCGTTTTATCGAGGGAGCACTGTATACGAAAAATAAGTTGGTGTTGCATTATATTAGACTACCAGTATATTCCTCCGTACACTAGCTGTATTCTCAGATGCCAAAAGAAAATAATTTGTACTTCAATTCAACTGATTGGTATAATACAATATGAAGGGACACCTTGGAAAGCTTTATTCCCAAGAAATCTAGCCTGTTGATGGCAGAGGAGTTGAATAGGACTATTTGGGTGAGAATGTAGTCTGTGACTCGGACCAATTCATCTGAAGCCCTGCAGTAATTTAGCCTTCATACCTCTTTGAAACTGGCAAGTGTGAATATTCATATGGTAGATCTATAGGTCAGTACCGACTCTCAGATCCCATTCTGCAGAACGGTCTTAGCGCTACAAGAGTCATAACTCGCTACACGTGTAATGGAGTTAAATTCTTGTAGCGCTACAATAATTTTGTGGAACACGACCCAGATACCAGTGAGCAAATAATACAGCTTTCGTTGTCTTCTGTGCAATAATAGAAGTGTTGGGATATTGAAAATATAGTTGCCAAACCTAGACATGATTCCCGTATGATCAAAATATTGGTAGTTCTCGGGGATCGCTCATTATATATATAAATATCACTGTCATAAATACATAGTACTATATACACACAGTTATATAGATTTTGTACATGCGAAATGAAATCATTCAGTTAATAATATTATAACCTACCAGTGACAACACTTACTTTAACATGTTGCACATCTACAAACTCCTACAGGATGCAGCAAGCATTACGTTACGACTCCTCTCTGCCTACCTGTGTTGTCACCATACGTATCCCATATGCAGACAGGCTTCTTTTAATGGAAACTTGACAACAAACCACGTTTCTCAGCATGACCCCAATTCTATCACCTGTATGTATTGATTAACCGGCAACCAATAAAGGTGAGGTTTAAACCTGGTCATGAAACAGAGCTTGGCCGTGTTCTACAGACAGCTTTACACCCAATACCGTCTAGCAATGTTACACCCAAATACAGGACAATAACGGAGGTAGGCAATGTCCTAATGCTATTTTAAGTCACATAGTTGATACAGATGCCTTAGTAACAACCTGTATTGATCATTCAAAGTTTGGATGCATTGCGGCGTGAAAACCACAATTAACCCAAAGCTCTGCGTCCAATAACGGACACCTAGCACCGCGGGTGCATGCGTTTTCAAGAAGTGCCACAACACACGCGTGCCGACAACAATGACTGCCCACGAATAGCGTCACAGAAAAGACACAATTAGTTGCCTTGGTTTGCATAAGGAACCAGAAATACATGATGGAGCAAGAATCATGGCTGGACTACTAGTATTCTATTTCAGTTGCTGTGACTGCTCCAAATATTTCCTAAATTAAAGACGCGATAGATATGCCATCGATATGATAGCAGCACACTGACTTATCTAAACATCAATCAAAATTATCCAGGTTTTCAAATTGGAATACCTTTGATCGAACAACTTGCATCAGTGATGTACAAGTGTATAGGCTTCATCTGTCAGTGGCCAATAACAAAACGGAACTTCAGATGAACTACGCTACTTTTAATAAGTTTTTAGGTAATCAACATTGGCCAACTGTATACAAAATGGATATTTTACGAGAACAAATTTTCTCTAGAGATTTAGATATAAACAATACCAGTCACATAAATTGTGCTTTTTAACTCTGATTGGAATTAACATCATAGTCGAGATATTCTGGAAGTTATGCCATCTTGTGATGGCCAAGATGTTCTCAGAGAAGGTCATCAATCACGTCAGTTTACCGTCAGTTCACCGTCAGTTCACCATCATTGCATCACGATGGACAATAATAGCACTTTTATCAGATTATCTGACAGAAATTGTGATGGAGTCTTTAACCATCCAATAATTCCTCTCACCCTAAGTTCAAATCCTCATTGCAATTTGCACTTCTTTAAAAAACATAGATTGATAATCAAGTTTGTTGGAAGTACATACAGTTTTGGTTGCACTGATTACAGTTATAGAAGTAATGCGTCAAAGAGTGGCAGGATAACCTGTGTAGATATTTGGAATCCATTCAGGGATCCACTTGATATATGTCTACAAGGATCCACTTAATAGATGTCTACAGGGATCCACTTAATAGATGTCTACCTTATGCACAGTGTCCTCAATGTCTCCTTACACCTTGAGCTATGTCACCATGTCCTAATAGACATCTGCCCATCTAATAGAACACTGTTGCATGGTCATAGAAACATCTGCCCATCTAATAGAACACTGTTGCATGGTCATAGAAACATCTGCCCATCTAATAGAACACTGTTACATGTCATAGAAACATCTGCCCATCTAGTAGAAGACTGTTACATGTCATAGAAACATCTGCCCATCTAGTAGAAAAATGTTATGTGTCATAGAAACATCTGCCCATCTAGTAGAAGACTGTTGCATTTCATAGAAACATCTGCTCATCTAGTAGAAAACTGTTGCATTTCATAGAAACATCTGCCCATCTAGTAGAAAACTGTTGCATGTGAAAGAAACATCTGCTGTGAAACAACCTGACAGAAAAGAATTGCATGTCCTAGAAATACCCGTTCATCTCTGAAAAAAACATAAGGTATCGCTAGTTTCAATCATGCAATGTTAAAGGAAGAATGAATTAATTAATGTTTTACGTCGCAGCAGGAATATTTCACCCCTAGGTTATAAAAAGAGCATAATAGCAGATATATAGACAGTCATTACTAAATGTACTACTGAATATTGATGGAGTTAAAGGAAACAACACATACATATTTCTAACCTGACATATGCAGGGTGTCCCAGAGATCTTTTTGAATCCGTTGCAAGTACTCAGTTGTTATGCACAGCATTAACAACATACGTAACAACGAGCACCCAGGATAATTGACATCACGTAACATAATTAATTCAGATGACATAAGACCTCTCTTGACTGATTATGGAAATATGGAAGGTCAGCAAACTATTGATAAAAGTGCATCACTATTAGAATGGTGGCGCAAAACTTTCCACACCTACTTCTAAATATTACCCAACAGTGTGACATTCCAACTGTTTTATATCAGTGCTTTAATGTTGTTTAACCATATTCTCAGTGGATTAGACAGATACCGTTCCTTAGGGCATCTCCAGTTGCCTTCAGCACAGAGAGGGTTAATAGTATTTTATTTGTCTTGTGTTGATATGCATATAACGGGTGGGAAACCACAATAACAAAAAGAAAAAAAACAAGACATAAAACGGCACCATTATTTCAGACAAGATTCAAACCGGGAACCTTCAGTTTTGGAGTATGACGTACTCGCCACAGAACGCTACTGCCTCATGGTAACTGTGACCAATTGATCCAGATACCGTGATATATGCACTGTCACACTCTAGAACCTGCTTTGTCCTGTTTATTGAAGGGAACGTTTATCACTCCAACACAAAGACTGTCACTGCAATTGAATTAGTCAGCTCTCAAATCAAATTACTTTACACGCTAATTCTATCCAGCTCTCCTATAAAGTCGAAAATAATTCCAATAATTAAATTGATATCATCAAAATGACAGGCACGATTTTGCGTACCAATTTGTCTTATTCATTGAAATATTTATATATTTTGGTAAGGAAAGTACATCTGAATAATAGCTCTACAGAGCCACGTTTTTTTGTTATGTACATATCAGATGTTAAATAAAGCTTCCTCTTCTTCTTCTTCTTCTTCTAGAAAATTGAAATATTTATATATTTTGGCAAGGGAAGTACGTACAAGAAAAGCAAGGAACCAATCTTGCTGCCCATCCTGCCTTACAACACCTTACAGGCACCCATGCTACAACTGTCACCTGTTTCCTGGTTATCTTACAACGTTACTCAGGTATGAACTGACCGTACATCAAACAGACTTGGTTCCACAGCTGCCGATGCCAGGTAACTACGGCGCTAAGTGGCTGGTGAGAAAATCTGTCTGTAATCCTGGGACTTTTCTGTAATTAACACAACCACGGCCTCGCGCAGACAATCATGACACAATTACTTACTTCTACACAAACGTTGCGAAGGTTTTATCATTCTGACAAGTAATTACAGGCGAGACATGATAAGCGATGCGTCACAATTCTATATGGCAGGCAATGCGTGGTATAGTAAAGGTAATCCGCGAGTGATTTGAGGATGTGATGTTATTTTTTTCCTGACAATGTGTGAGTGGTTTCGCTGTGATGTGCATATGACTGGTTGGGAAATCTATAAATACGATCCAATGCCAACACACAAATCCTCCTAGTACACATGACTAAAGGGAAACAAACTTCACAATATTTGAACGGAACCCATTACTTCAACATAGAGCAGTTTTCTTTTTCATTATTTGTTTTTTTGATTGGGGTTTTAGAGTCGCTTTCTAGAATTTTTCACTAATATCATGGCTTGTCAGTTTGAAGGGCAGGAGGAAACCTGCAATATCCGTAGCGTTGAATGTTGCAGTAAACCTGCAATCACCGGCTGGTACTGACAAGACCAAGGATGATAACTGCATTGCCACTCTACAAACAGTGCATCCTATCAATATTATGTCAGAAAGGTAACTTGCGCGAACAAAGATGCCGGGGAGGGATTTGAACCTGGAACCTTTGCCACATAGAGCTAGTGCCACCCAAAGAGACATTACTAGGGAATCATGGCATCGTGCTTATGGTGAGATGGAAACCTGCAATAGCTATGTATTAATGTAAGCCATGGGTCCACAGATAAATCTAGGATGATCTACATACTAGATATACAGAGTCAATCCAAAATACCCTCAACTGCTTTCTATTACTGGTTGATGCCCAGGTTGAGGAGCGGTATTGAAATAAGCTGTACAGCTTGTTTACCAATCCTCATTTGCTGAATAAAAATAAGTTTAAATCATCCCAGTTAGTCTACAGTAAATGACAGTTACTAGCCTTCACTAGTAGGCATTGGGTCCGACCGGAGACTAGTCATATAAAAGTACACGGCTTATGCAACTATGCATAACTACGCATTACGGAAGTGCATGGAAATGGAACTAATCAACCGATTCAGCCAATTATAGCACCGAGCTCATCAAGGTCAAACCAGACAGCTTGTATTTCAAGTTAATGCATTGGACGTAACAACACCTTACAGGCAAACAGTGATGACAGTTGAGACGACGGTTGAGACGACAGTTGAGACGACAGTTGAGACGACGGTTAAGACGTTGTTGTATTACTCAGCAATGTCACAGGTAATTTTTGTTGCTGCCCTTCGTTCCACAGAACAATCGTAGTACTACGCGACTCATAACTCAATGTTAACTTATAGAAGTAAACAACTCTCGTAGCGCTACGATTGTTCTATGGAATGGGACCCATTTGAGTCACAACAGAAAATACTTTCTACGAAATAAATGGAAAAGTGTTGAAGGACGTGCTCTCTGTAAAAATAATATATCTATATTTTTTGTTTAAATTGTTTACAGTGATGTGATTCTAAACTCTATAATAACTTATCACTGTAAAAAAAAAAATATATATACAAATGATGAATACTGCATTTGTTTGGGTGTTTTATGTGGTTTTTTTTATGATAAATCAGTTGTTGTCAGATCGCGTTCATATTCTGACAGGTTCTCTATTTCATATTCGAATAAAGCATCTCTAAAAGCATATATATTCCAATAAATAAAAAAAATGGATAAAAAATGTATTTATATACTGCAGACAGATCTGATTGTTGATGAGAAAAGATGAAGCATTTCCACACGACAGCGTCTCCTTCTTCCACAACACCACCCTGCTGTGAGACACCCGCCTGCAGCCAGGCTGGAACATTTCCACTAAAATAATCTTATTTCAGGCTCCTGCAACTCGAGCTATTTCACTATTAAGGCTCATCCGGATATTTGTACGCATGAGGAGGGAAAAAACCCTCTGAGAATACAAATGTTAGGTGTTTTTCTCCATGAAGGGACTGACAGCTCTAACGACTCCCTTGTTCTGTCCGATTAGGCTGGCCGCAGTCCCTTGGAGATCCGCGCAGTCCCTTGGAGATCCGCGCAGTCCGTGTTAACATGTACTGGCAGACATGTGCAATGGTGTGGCTTCATGTAGTCGTGTAGATGGACGACCGTCCCCCCATAGGGATCTATTGACTCCCGTGTACTAGCTCCAGGCTACTGAAGCACACAACGATGAAGACGGGGCACCGATACCATTCCAGTTGTTATTCCTTGGTAGTATGAGCACACAAAACAGGAATAACACGAATACGGAGATTGACTTTCGACCATTCCGCTTACTGTCTTTCTTTATTGCCAATTGAAATCTGGTTAATCTCCTTTTTCATTATCAATTGAAAACCTAAAGAAAACACATTGAAGAAGTCAAATGAATCCTAAGATTACTGACAATAGAAGGAAATATTGCAAGTTTCAAAATTGTCTCTGGTATAAAACAATTGTTTTTTAAACAATCAAACAAAAAATGATTTGCGTCATTTGTACATCTGATTTTAATTAGTTAATAAACACAATGTCAATGGACATTTTATGAGGGAAAAAATATAGAAAATTAAATGACCACAGGGTCTTTCTAAAATAGGTCACGGGTCACGATAATTCTGCTTAGGTCAAACCATGATTTTAAATAATATTATTTTTAATACTTATTATTGTATCAATGATTGGTAGTCAATTAATTCTAATAATGACACATTGAAACCACGAGTGGGTCGTTTCATCCATTTACCCCTATTTCCATGATAAACCCTGTAATTAATAGTTAGTTCTCATCCAAGTAGTATTAATGTATCGTTCAATGGATGCATATTGTGAACGAAGCAGTAAATGAATGCATTGCAGAACCCATCCATTAAAGTAAGTATGAAGGCTGTGTATTACAAAGCTATGCCACATCACTTAGTCAAGCATTACATGTAGTAAGTGCCCGTACTTTAAGAAGTCTGTGTTTTTCAATACGTAGGCGAGACCAGTTTAATTACATGTTTTATGGACTCTGAGAATACAATGTCGTGAAGGAAAAAAAATTGATCTTTTTCCACAATATATCCAAGATTCATTAGTCGATTCTAAATCAATATAGCCATGAGATGCTCTTGAACAATAACAGGAGCGAAGGAATGAATTAATGCTTTACGTCACAGCGGGAATATCTCACTTATAGGCGACAAAAACAAAAGAAAACATAAATGGTGACTAAAAGCAAAGACAGAAATGGTGACAAAAAACAAAACTCCATTTAATTGTTTCTTTTCGTTTTGTCTAAATAAATAACCACCAGGTCTGCAAATCAAATTGGCCCTACATTGCTATGAGTGGCACCCTATGAGTATTACATATCAGAGGGTTCACAAACCTGGCCTATAGCAACTGTCACTGTCAATATCTGGACCTGCTAAATGCCCTTGGCGGCATAAATAGGGTTTAATTCCCACCTCGTTCTGTAATGGAATTGCTGAAATCAAAGACTGTTATCAGCTCGGGCAACTGCACAATTACCAGGACACTCTTCCAATATATATACGGTCAAATGAAAATAATAGACCCATAAATTCTCATTTACTCATTTGTTTACGACAGTTCCCTATTATGAAGCTAGCTTCCTGGCTACGGAAACCGCTATTAATAGTCGAGATGTGCATGTCCGTTTTCCGTGGCATACGGAACTCCCACGAGCAGCTCCGCTATCGGGAAACGGTTCTGGTCACCTGGAGCTAGTTGTGTGGATAACAGAAGACAATTCAATTTGAATTGGACTTTGCGGTGAAAAATAATTATCCTCAGAATTTTGTAAAAATAATGGATAATAGTTATACTGATGACAAGTACACATATCATTGAGAGAAAAAAACAGATGCCAGAAGAAATATCTATGATTTGTTTCATAAGATCCCATCAATTACTCTTCAGGTTATTGTGAGAGAGAACTGCAAGACAAGAACAATACCAGAGATTTGAAAATACATAGAAACCATTGGCCCCGTATTCTAAAAAGCTGGCCCATTGAATTCCTGACAATTAACATTAGTCCGGCAGGAAAGTGGCCTTTTTTGACCGAACCCTTCACTTTCTGGTAAAGTTTTTTTCTCACTTGATTCTGGT
>JAVCKZ010096968.1:0-11260 GCA_034780755.1 Lepetodrilus elevatus | reverse complement strand
AACTGCATGCGTCGGACAGAAAGTACAGACAGAACAGCTAGAAAGGAGCAGCCCCGGAATTGCGACTCTCGTAGCATCACGATTGTTCTGTACAATGGCGCCCTGGTTAATGCATCAATGTGCACTCATTTCATCTTCTCAACTTTCTGGGGAGTATACAACCCAAACTGTCATTTACGGAGCTAGATGGTTAACATTCACAATTCCATCTCAATATGTCTGTGTCATTGTGACTTCCAGAAAAAGTTGAGTTCTACGGCTGAGATTGCCTCCCCTCCCGGCAGTTCTGTGACTTCACAGTCACAAGAGGTAAGATACATTATCATTGTTCAGATATTGAAAAGTAAATACAAAGTAAACTACAACAGTAAGTGTGTTTTGTAGTAGTGTAATATTACTAGTAGTGTTGTCTATCTGTGTAATCCTGTACTGTAATAGTTGTATCTATCTATGTAATTCAGGTGGTTGTGTTGGCTGGATATCCCGCCTGTAAGTATAGCTATAAAATAATCAACTTTTATATATTCTATTTTATTTTGTCTGTAATTAAATTTCAAAATGTATTTGTTTTCCTTTTTATTTTCTATTTCTGTAAATGTTTCCAATTTATTTTTGGTAACAATGTGTATTATTTTCTATTTTATTTTCTATTTCTCTGAATACCTTCTATTTTATTTATAAAGCTTATTTATTTATTTATTTTCTATTTAGTTCTTAATAAATTTATATATTTAAATTAAATCATGTTTATTAATTATATTTTATTTTTAATCAAGGTTAATCTATGTGCATGTTTGCAAATTATTCTCTAGAGATTACAAGTATTATTATTAATGTAGCTGGGTGTGATATACTAAATGCTCCTACTAGTCTCGGCCAGCGGGGTTACCTTGTTGGTTAAGTATGTTAAGCGTTGGACTCGCAATCCCACATCTCGGGTTCTAATTCAATGATTAAACGACTTACTGTCACTGAAGCTAGACCAGTAGGAGCATCTTATATCACATGCTACATTTACATGCATATACTTTTTAAGTAGTTTTTACGTTTCATTTACAAGTGTGGTAGTAACAAGAATGATTCTCTGCATGTGTTTACAACCATATTATTAACACGTTGCCTCGTGAGATGTCTAATTGAACTACCGTAACTTTCCCCACAGGTGGAAAATCTGTGTTCTCAAAGAAATACTTGACCTCCAAAGGTTACGTCCACGTCAATAGAGTGAGTGTGATCAGTAGTTATTTCTGCAGCGACATTAAACTCACTCACTCACTCACTCACTCACTCACTCACTCACTCAGTAGTTATTCTGGCGTTCAACAATAGTAATAAATGTGCTCATATATCCTCTGATAACTGGTTTTCGATCAGGCCCCGAGATTATGAAACGTTTTGAGTACGATTTCATGCTCAAGTTCAGATTTTATGAATAGAACTTGGGAGTTTAGCGTGAATATACTCGGGGCCAGATATACTTTGCTTGTATTCACTTCATGAAATAGATTTTTAAAAACAACTATAGTATGGTACCTACCTTTTAATTACACATCTATGTCATGAACAAAATTCCTAGATGAAACATGGTCAAAATTCCATTACCTTTCAATTTTGGATAATCTGAAAATGCAATGTCTTTTTAATGATTTAGTGGTTTGCTAGAACTGGATTTTTGCTTATCCACGAATAATATTTCTGAATAACAGTGTTTGAATTAGAGCTCGTCAGCATGCCTGCGACGGGTTATTTTCAGCAGGACTGGTCAAGTTTTAGCCTTGCACGCCCGCATGTCTTGTTGTTACTATTTTGTTATTTTTTTAATTTTTTAAGATGTATGTAATTGATCATGGACCAACATATGTGAGGACGGGTAACTTCTGAGATTTAGCAGCCCTAAAGTCTGGTAGTGAAATACACTGATAGATATATAATACAGGGCATTCTGTTTATGAGTTATTCTTGAAATACAATGATGCCCTATGTTCTATTATAACAGCGGTACCTCAGACTAGGGACTTTTTACATGTTGTTACAGGACACACTAGGGACCTTTTACTATTAGTTACCAGCGTGATTTCCGGGGTGTACAGATTTTTACAAGCTGAAATTTCTCGTAGGTCCCGAAACCACAGATTTCCGGGTGTACGGTTTTCTACAAGCTGAAATTTCAGTTGAAGGGCCTACGAGAAATTTCAGCTTGTAAAAACCTGAAATCACGCTGGCAACGAATTTATCCAAAATCGTAATAGTTCTACACTATAAACATACCGGATTTGTGGATATTCATGCCGAAATGTCGTTCTAACGTGCAATCCGATGGCGTTTGCGATGACACTACAGGACACTAGAAACTGTTTACATGTTGTTACAGGACACTCTAGGAACGTGGCAGAAGTGTGTGGCACAGTGCAGCAAGAGCCTAGCTGAGGGGAAGAGTGTCGTCATTGACAACACTAATCCAGATGTACCATCTCGAGCCAGGTAAAAAACAACACCAATAAAACCTTTTTATAAATGTTTGTATTTCATTTTCTTTTATCTTCTTCTGTGGACTACAAATAATAGTATGAGAATTCCTGAGCAGTGAGGTAAATTATCTCCCCTTGTTTTGCAGTTGAAATAGTATTATCTTATGTTTAATTATTATCCATTTCACATGGGGTGTTTCAGATACATAGAATGTGCCAAGAAGAAGGGCATTCCTTGTCGATGTTTTGTGTTTCCTGTCAACCCAAGTCTCTCGCGACACAACGAACGAGTAAGTGCAGATATATTTTACGTGTATATCACGTCGAATTGTTGATACTGTCTGAATACAATGTGGTTTTTTTATTTCAATAAAATACGCTGGCAATGGGTAGGATTGGGGAAATCTGGAGAAATATTATGATGTCAATTACATTTCTTGAATTGATCATATTATACATCGCGTTAATGTACATTTTCTAAACTAACTGTCCAAGTAATGGCTAGCTAGAAGACATTCTTTCAATCGATGAATTGATTCCAACTTTTTCATTTATGTTTTCATCCATTACCAAATATAAATATTTGTGAGTTATATGCAACATTTTCTCATCTTGCTTCTAGTTCCGAGAGATGACTGACAAGAGTCATACCCCTATCAACGACATGATCATGAACTCGTTCAAGTAAGTTGGAATAAATTTTTAATTTTGAGGCAAGAAAATGTTCCATTGACTCTGTGAACATGTAGCAGGCATTTCTTTAGCCATGGACAATATGAATACACATTATTATTATTATTATTATTATTATTTATTATTATTATTATTTATTATTTATTATTTATTATTTATTATTTTTATTTTAATTATTTTTTTATTTTAATTATTATAATTATTATTATTATTATTATTTGTATTATTATTATTTTATTAGAATCATAACACGCATTGCTCTTACTGAAGCTTTACCTCCCAACATTATTGCTCGCTGTACTATATTTAAGCTCATTTCACCCAATGTATCTCTCCTTCCCCCTCACTTCAGGTCAAAGTACACAGAGCCTCAGAAATCGGAGGGCTTCTCCGAGATCCTCAAGATCAACTTTGTCCCCAAGTTTGACAGCAAAGTCGAAGAAGAACTTTACAGGCAGTTTCTCTTGGATAAATAGTCCTGGATTTCAAGCTTTTACCGGTCTGCAGACTTTGGTTATCTTAAAGCATTGAGAAGCTTCGTGGTGTGGATGGAAGGTTGTTCGAAGCCCGGTTGTCTTAACATGCCGTTAAGCTTGTACTATACCTTATGGATGCAGCTACTTTAACAGACTTAACAGGGCTTCGAACAACCAGCCTTGGCTTGATTATAGAAGAATATGTACAAAAAATAACAACAATAAAAAAAGTTTGAAAATAAGATTTATTGGATTCACTATATTTAGAAAAGCCAGTAAAATTATTGGACGGAATTGTAGACTGACAACAGAGATTCTGATCCATCCTAAACCTGGAATGGAATACACGGGTAGCAAGAGGTAAAATATGTAGACCAAATGTAAAAGAATGTATATGGATGACATGTAAACAATACAATTAGATTTACATCTTGTAAAATTTGAAACTGCTTGTTTAATTGGAATCGGTTGACATAGCAAAATGTCAGTCACTGGAATTCTGTATACACTTCCTATTGAATTAATAAACTAACATAATATAAAATTGTTTCTCTATAGGGCTTCTCCTGGGGTGCGTTTCATGAAAGGGTTGTATATTTACGCCGGACGTAAATGACGCAGATTTGCAACGTCATTTAAGTTGATTGTATTACGTCATTTACGTCCAGCGTAAATATACATCCCTTTCATGTAACGCATCCCTGTTGCCTACGGCAGGGAAAATGTTCATCTATGACGACAACAATATAATGTTATCAAAATATTTAAAAGGTGAACTAACTAATACTGACTTTACTACATCTATAAGGCTAAGGCTGTTACATGTAATACATTGCTTTTGTTCAATGAAATTTTACATCTACGGAATTCATGAACATGGTGAAAAGTTTGTAATAAATATTCATTTTCATATATAAATATATAAGCTTGGTAAATAATGCATATGAGATTTTGTAATGATATCACATTAATTTGTGTAGAAAAATGGACGAAAAAACGTAAGTTTGAATAATACACTAGATGATCTATAGTGTCGGTGCTTAGGCATAAATTGTCTGGATAACTTACACCAACATAAATAGCAGTATCACAGTGAGATGCTAAGAGGGACGGGCAAACCAAGGCACATACGTAATACATCTACAAGTCACAATTGTTCATCAATTAATTTTGTAATAACTTTCTAAAAAATAATAATCGATGAGTTACCGGTAAATGCTCTATTTGTAGATCTATATATTTGTGCATTCTGTCTGATTAATGGAGACATACATATAACAGAGAGTTTGTCCAACTTACTGGAAACAAACACTTCACATTCATAGAACCATTACATAAAGAGAAATAATACTGAAGCGAATCTACATCTATAAACATATACATTTACAATGGACAAAATCTTATAACAATATATATGCTGTAATAAAAGAACTTTCTGGTCTAGATTAAACCTGAATTCGATTTGACAATCAATAACATACAATCTCATTATTATTCAGATCAACCCTGCAGAAATGTCATTCAAGTTTGTCTAGCTGTACATGTCAATGAGATAATAAATTTCATATTCATGATCTTGTACTTGGTTAAGTTCCACAGAACAATCGTATACCGGTAGCTACATGAGTAGTATCGTCATGTTAATTTATAAACCTGTCTGGTTTCTGCTTACCGGGTATATATATCTCCAGGTTCTTTTCAGAACGATAAGACCCATTTAGGATACAAGATAACCAAGTCGGTCGTTCTTGAGGAGGTCGTATTTTACATGAGGAGGTCTTACTTTACACAGAAACGACCGCCTCCGAGGTCTTACTTTTTTTTATATTTGAACCTGCTTCCTTACGAGTTACTAATGACTTGTCTACAATCTTCCAATCATCAGCCATACATATTACTGACTGGGTTATACCTAAAACACAAATTTTATTATTATTTTTATTTAACATTTACGGTCTATAAATCAGATAAAGCACTCGCCCTCGGTCTTACAGGACGTAGAAAAACCTCTGAATTCGGGCAGATCAGAAGTAAGTCCTCGGCTAACGCCCTCGGTCTTACTTCTGCTCTACCATTCGTCGGTCTTTCTATGGCCTGTCCTCGGGGTTGTGCTTTATCCTACACAGAAAATCCTCTGAATTCGGTCGAGCAGAAGTAAATCCTCGGGCAGACGCCCTCTGTCTTACTTCTGCTCGTCCCTCATTCATCGGTCTTTCTATGTCCTGTAAGACCTCGGGGTCGTGCTGTATCCTACACATATAGGATTTAGGACTCCCGTAGCGTTACAATCATTCTATGGAACTGGATCCTGACATGAAGGTCGGTCACATTATTATGCGTGATGTGTCGATCTCTTAAGCTGGTGGTTTATTTGATGTCGCAGAGCAGTGCGACGCCTCTCAGCACCCAATGGTCCGGGCTCTGTGAGGTCTTCAGGATGACGGCAGCGATGTAAGTCAGGTCGGTACGTCTCGGCTTCTTGTATATCGGGCAGTAGTACAAGCGTGGGTCTGGCGTGCCCGTGCTGTTGATGGCGTAGATGTGGATGACGGGCAGAGGCTCGAACAGCACCTTGGGCTTGGGCTCGATGAGCTTGCTGCCACGTTTGTCCCAACCGGCGCCCTCTAGGAACAGCCCGTAGACGTACACGCCCTCGGACGGGGGCTGCGTGATGTCGTCGCGGTTGTACTTGGTCACGTCATTGTGCAGGATGACCTGGTCCAAGGCCCAGCCTTTGTGTGCACGTGTCACTTCCTGTGGGGACAAAATGTCCAATTAATTTCAGGATTTTAATTATTTTCGGAAGAGTCAACAATAATCACTTTGGTAAATATATAATCTGTCATTTCCTGTGAAGTATTTTGTAGACTGTATTTTATTTCATCCTCGCATATTAAAAATCGGAAAATAAAAAATACATAAAACGTGAAAATATTGAAAAGCAGTGGGACATGCAGAAAATGTATTGTGTTGTAATTGTGTAGACAAATCCATGAAATATGTCAACAAACAGTAATTGTATGCCTTTAACCATTTCTCAAAATGAGTGCTGTTCCCACATAAATGTAGTTTTTTTAAATAGGTCTACGTGTTTCTCAAAGACAGCACTATTTCCCCTGTACTGACCTGTCTCATAGCTGTGAGGAAGCCCTGAGGGTTGAAGAAGCCGGTCATCCAGAACGTATGGGGACGACCTTCGAAGCACCATGTGTGGAACTGCGTGTTCCGGTCGATCAGCTCTGTGAACCAGAACCCTAGTGTGCTGGAGTCCCAGGAGATCTGAAGGTTTATAAGTAAATAAGTACTGTTAGTGCTGCCGTGAGTTGTGCATCAAGTCATATTCAAGAAAGTTCAGTACTCTCGGGGTCAGGTCACCTGCTGATATTCATCTATATAAAATATGTATTTATTTATTTTGGGAATTGGGGTTTATAGCCGCTTTCAGGAATCTTTCACTTATATGATGGCTTATCAAAATCTGACCACATTAACTCCCACACTGGGGGACCAGCCAGGACCGCTCACCTTCTGCCAGGCCTTGGGTATCCTAGCGTCGAACATGGAGTCGAGTCCGTCTCTCAGCGCCTCACTCATGATGATCGTCCCGTCGATGGCCAGCTTCAGGTCGGTCAGCGTCTGCCGGACCGTGTAGATGACGTGCTGCATGCGGTCGATCTCCTGCCTCAGGAAGATGTTCATGGGCTGCAGCAGTCCCATCTTCTGGAGGCGACCCTGCACCTCGAAGGGGATGTAGTCGTTGGGGAGCTTGTCCAGCATGTCGTCGGCCAGACGGTACACCACCGACTCCCTGGTCTCCCCTCCTCCGCTGCTGCTGTCCTTGGGCTGGATGTTCAGGATCGTGTCCAGGATGTTGGAGGCAGTGTTGCTCTGGTAGCTGTGGAGGAGGACGAGAAGGATAAGGATGAGAAGGAAGAGGATGAGGATGAGGATGAAGAGAAGGTAGAGTAGCATGAGGATGAGGAGGAGAAAGAAGAGGAGGATGAAGAGAAGGTAGAGTAGCATGAGGATGAGGAGGAGAAGAAGGAGGAGGAGAAAGAAGAGGAGGATGATGAAGAGGTAGAGTAGCATGAGGAGGAGGATGAGAAGAAGGAGGAGGAGAGGGAAGAGGAGGAGGATGAAGAGAAGGTAGAGTAGCATGAGGAGGAGGATGAGAAGGAGGAGAAAGAAGAGGAGGAGGAGAGGGAAGAGGAGGAGGATGAAGAGAAGGTAGAGTAGCATGAGGAGGAGAAGAAGGAGGAGAGGGAAGAGGAGGAGAAGGAGGAGGAGAAAGAAGAGGAGGAGGATATACAACATATGCTCAACAAAATAAATTAAGGACTGGCAAATATTTAGTGGATAAGTTTCTAACAGTTTGAGGAATCTTGTGCTATTGTTTGTGTATAATCTTTTTTAAATTGGGGTTTATAGCCACTTTCAAGATTTGTTCACTTCCATCACAGCTTGTCCATTTAGAGCAGGAAGACACCAACAACTTCCACAATGCTGAATGTTGCAGTAAACGTTCTACCACTACTAGTGAATTACATTATATGTATATTTTATGCAGGGTAACTGTTAATAGTCATTTGCCAGCAATTTCAGTGGAGATCGTCTGTGATACATACGTGATGTCGGCGTTGTTGTGAAGTCCGAATGCCTCGGGTGCGTCCTTGGTGGGCAGGTTGTTGATGTACTCCATGAGTTCTGTGTGCTTGGCGCACTTGGGGATGACGTAGCCCTTGTAGAAGTTGAAGCTGGCCTGGAACATGAACTCCCCGAACCACACCTTGCAGAATGTGTTCAACAGACGCTTGTCGTAGTCGTCCGTCACTCGGCCGCCATATTGGATCTCTCCCAGCATGTAGCGCACACATGTCCAGTTGACACCCTAGAGATGTTTTTAAAAAAAAAAAGTTTTTAAATCTTAACGGTGCTCCAGAAGGGACTATCACTGAAATTTTATTTAGTTTTTGAGATGGCAGGTTATCATTTTGGCTAGTGAACTGGGTATCATTTCACAAAGCTCTCTTAACCACTAAGATATCATAGCGCTCTCTTTGCAGTGTATCGGCAAAGAGTGATATCAGTCTCTTAGTGGATAAGAGAGCGTGAAAGCATACACGTTTAATTATTATTTTTTAAACAATATCTATTGCATAAACTTGCGGGATCCAGGAACAGACAACTAATGGCTATCTGACGTGAAGCTGAAGCTGAGCGTACCCGCTTGATGTCCATGTCGTCCAGGTGGTTCTGCACGAACTGGACGCTGGCGTTGAAGTCAGATGCATTGAACTCGTACGGGATGTTCCAGCCGAGCGGTCCGAACTTGCGGCGCTCCTGTACCGTGGTGTGCATGAAGGACACGCCGTACAGCATGGGCTTCCACTGAGGCATGTTGGAGATGTCCAGGAAGTCCTGAGTCATCCCCGCGTACGTCCGCTTCAGCCCAGCCTTGATGCCCTGGGGCGGCTCCATGGTGAACTTGATAGAGATCTGTGGGGGTACAAAGCAATGTTACTGGTGGATGCTTTTGTCAAAGATATTGGAGCAAATTTCCTTCAACTTAAATGTTGTTTTTTAAATGTTATGGGGAATGGGTTGGATCTGTCTTTAGCCATCATCCCCACCGCCCATCAGCACCACCACCACTATACACACACACACACACACACACACACACATACACATACACACACACAAACGAACACACAATTCCTAGCCCCCCTCCTTTCAAATCTACCCGCCTCTCGGGTCCTCGTCTGCAGGAAGCTGATAGAAAACAGGGTGGAGCTAACCCTACCGTCACTTTCCCACCCCCTCAAATCTACCCCACACATCCCCTGGTGCCCCTGCCTAGCCCCTCCCCCTGGGGTCCTCGTCTGCAGGAAGCTGATAGAAAACAGGGCAGAGCTAACCCTACCGTCACCTTCCCACCCCCTCAAATCTACCCCACACATCCCCTGGTGCCCCTCCCCCTGGGGTCCTCACCTGCAGGAAGCTGATGGGGAACTTGGGGTGGATCTCGGTGGTCACCCACAGCCGGAACTCCTCGTGGATGGTCTCCGCCTCCACCAGGGTGTCCATCACCTCACTGATGAAGTCCAGACTCAGATGACAGTTCTGTAGCAGCAGCCAGCCCCCGTTCTGTGTGCCCTGTGACAGCATGCGCCGCCCGTGCACCTCCTGGCCCTGACCCATGGAGATGGCGCGGTACTCTGGAACGTACAGGAATATCAGTTAAATATAGTTTATTTGTCAGAAAAATGATAGGAAAAAGTTGTCCAATTTACAATAGTTTGGTGGCATGAAATGCATTGACACGTCTGTTTGATAGATTGTCTCGATAAATACTTTATGGAATGACAAACAACAAAAATAAAATAATTTATAAAAAATATCTTTCAGGTTTCTTCCTGCCCTAAACTGACAAACCATGTTATGTGAAAGATTCTTGAAAGTGGCTCTAAACCCCAATTCCAAAACAAACAAAATAAAATCGTTAAAAATATATATATATAATAAAAAACAACTTATATGTGAAAGATTTTTTAAAGCAGCCGAATTTAAATTATTATTTTTTAAATATCTCTGTCACGGTTCTGTCCAACAGAAAGGATTCCGTGCCATATTTCTAATCTCATAAAACTTCTCTCACCCAGCCTGAACTTCTTGGCCAGACCCTCAATGTTGTTGGTGGGGTCGGAGCCCATAGACAGGAGGCACACCATGGGTGTCCTCATCGTGCTCTCGTTCCACATCTTCTCCACGTCCAGGATGACGCCCTCCGAGTACTTCTCCCCCAGCGTGTCGTTGATGTAGTTCTTGGCCTGGGACAGCGTCCGGTCCGGACACCAGGATCTGACCAGGAGGAGACGGCGGAACACGTCCAGGGAGTTGTTGTAGCCGTCCGGGATGACCTCCTCCTCCGGAGCCTCCTTGTCGAACCATTGCCGCCATTGCTTCTCATTCCGGCTCACCTGAAGACACAATGGTGTGATTAGAGTAACCATAATTACTCTAATAATTAGAGTACCAAGCTAATAATTTGAACCCTCGAACTGTTCAAACACTTAAATTTAATCTCTGAAAATATTTCATTTCTTACCTAATATACATTTTCATATTCAGACATTCCCAAAAATGTTCAGACATTCCCAGACATTCTCCAACATTCCCCAACATTTCCAGACATTCCACAACATTCCACAACATTCCCAGATATCCCACAACATTACCAGACATTCCACGACATTACCAGACATTTCCAGACATTCTCAGACAGCCGCCTACCTGTTCCAGGATCCCGGAGAACTGATGCAGGTTGCTGAGCTCCACCAGGTTGAGCCATGTGAGGTCCACGATCCACTTGTGTGGTTTGGGTGCCACCACGTTCAGATCCAGTGAGGCGCCACCTGCACCACGTAAACAGAAGGTCATCAGTAAGCTGTACAGTCAATGACATACTACTTCCTGTCAGATACTTTATACGAATGAATGCATCAGTGCTTTACGTCACAGCGGGAATATTTCACCCATATGTGATGACCAGGGTATCGTTTCTCGAAGCTCTCTTAGCCGCTAAGGGACCATAGCACTCTCTTTGCCGATAGCTAATACATT
>JAVCKZ010096957.1:0-11262 GCA_034780755.1 Lepetodrilus elevatus | reverse complement strand
TTTAAGGATACGATCCTTTGTAACGTCGTATTAAGATTTTCTTTGGATTTGTAGTCACTTCTATGCATAGACTTCTGCTAGCTTATCACCGGAATTCCTAGTTTTAAATGATACTCTTCGACATTCGATGACCCACTTGCAGCCGCTATAGTGCAGCTTGTGTGCAGATTTGTCTTGGCACCTTATTCTTTCAACGATGCCGCGGTCATAAAATCAGCAACTCCAACCTTGAAAAGTGTATTAGAGATCAGTCTCGTGAGTAGGGGAAACATATGTTACCAAATAAGGGGACGTACCACAGTTTACCATTCAACGCTGACCAAGTTCTTCTTTTTAAAAGTACGTTTTGCAAATGTTCCATTGTCTGTACTCTAGTTTCTTTGTATTTTATGTAATACGAATGGAGTTTTATTAAAAATGAAATGGGTTCCATACAGTTTTATTGCAATATAAATGTATATGACTGTTCTCTCTCTCTCGCTCTATCTCTCTCCCTCTCCCTCTCTCTACTCAGAACTAGTATGCATTACTGAATGTGAGGTGCTCAGGTCACTTCCTGCTACATTCCAGCCGCGCGAGTTCTTCCAATGTATAGCATTAGTGACATCCTTTTTGTATCTATTGATATGCATTATGGAACCCTTCTGTACAAGGGGATATGAGCCTATTACAGCTGACAGGTTTACACAATCAGACGCACAAAGTAACCTTGTTTATGATAAATGTTAAGGGGAAAGAAGTGCGGTATACCTCCTAAGTCTCTCTTTGAGGTGTGTGTCTAGTCAGAGGAGCTTCGAGTACTTAAAACATAGTATTAGTATGTCACTAATCGAGTAGGCCTACATTCCAAGGCATCATGCATTTGCTATGAGACTGGTTACTGTCCGTAACAATAATAATAACACCTATATGAGCCTTCTAGCTTGGCTTGCCATTATAATGAAATAAATGTGAAGTAGAGGGTACCTGAAACGCCTTATTTACTGCATAATGAAACAGGTGAGTTCTAGAACCTCTAAATTATATTAACTGATGTAAATCATCAATATTTTACCATGGTACGTGTTGCCTGGATAGTGATATGTTACCATGGTACGTGTTGCCTGGATAGTGAGATGTTACCATGTTACGTGTTGCCTGGATAGTGAGATGTGTCCATGGTACGTGTTGCCTGGATAGTGAGATGTTACCATGGTACGTGTTGCCTGGATAGTGAGATGTGTACATGGTTCATGTTGCCTGGATAGTGAGATGTGTACATGGTACGTGTTGCCTGGATAGTGAGATGTGTCTATGGTACGTGTTGCCTGGATAGTGAGATGTGTCTATGGTACGTATTGCCTGGATATTGAGATGTGTCTATGGTACGTATTGCCTGGATAGTGAGATGTTCGATGGTACGTATTGCCTGGATAGTGAGATGTGTCTATGGTACGTGTTGCCTGGATAGTGAGATGTTACCATGGTACGTGTTGCCTGGATAGTGAGATGTTCGATGGTACATGCCGGTATTGCCTGGATATTCATATGTTACCATGGTACGTATTGAGTGAGACGTATTGCCTGGATAGTTCGATGTTACCAGGGTACGTGTTGCCCAGATAGTAAGATCCGTCTGGTCTGGGACTATACTACTAGCATATGGCCATTTGTCCGAGTGGAGTATTCCTCCACAGTATAGGCTGTGTAGTTATTACAAAGAACAGTAACAGAGTAGCAGTAGCGTTGTCCAGTAGCGGTCTTAAATCAGTTTCATCTTCAACTTCATATGAACTAAAGGGATAAACAGAGACTGATCGAAACTTTATTGACAACAGTGTGCCACACTTTACTATGTATTTGGCAGATATGTTCAACCCGCAAATGCCAAAATATAGGGTCACAGACTTTAAATAATAGAAGTTTTGTACAATGATAAACACAGAGGGTATGTACAGCACGATGTCTCAGCCGGCGTGAAACCATCAAGTATGACACTGAAGACTACCTCTAGGACAATCAAACAGACAATAACTTCAAATGCCTTCATTTACATCAATTTCACTTATAGCTAATTCTCTATGGCAGAAAATGACTCGTCAATAAGCATCGCTGAGTCATAGTTCATCAACCAATCAGTTGTATTGGTAGTTGGTGTTTCAGAGCAACGTAACTTGTAGATAGAATTCTTCCTCTAATCATCGCGGGTAGAGCCACAAGTTTATAATATTTCGGCCAGAGTTATATTCAAATGCCTACACTAAATTATTCATCTAGTTACGCTCAAAGGCCTATACTAATTCACCCCGAATTGCGTTCGAATGTCTAGGCTAATTCAGCCTGTTACGTTCGAATGTCTAGGCTAATTCAGCCTATTGCGTTCGAATGTTTAGGCTAATTCAGCCTGCTGTTCGAATGTCTAGGCTAACTCAGCTTGAGTTACGTTCGAATGTCTAGGCTAACTCAGCATGTTGCGTTCGAATGTCTAGGCTAATTCAGCCTGTTGCGTTCGAATATCTAAGCTAACTGAGCCTGAGTTGCGTTCGAATGTCTGGTCTAGGCTAAACACATCAGTAGCTTGATCGCAGTGTTAATGTTGTAGCCGTCACGGGACACTAGTCAATACTGTCCATCCTCGTCCACAAAAGAACGGATTAATTGTAGTGTTGCGTGTACGTCGATCACACACATCCCACCCGGGGTAGATGAGGTCAGTGTGTGACACATGCACGTATCCGGTGTCCTGTCACAATCTAACACCGCCCGCCAAGTCAAGTCAGTATATATAGAGGTAGATATGACCATTGGGCATCTGCTGTCAGCCCATTGTCTCAAAGTCGTCTGTACAGATTCTATGGCATTTTCCAGTGAATAATATATGTACATAATTATATGGTCGTCAGTGAGGTCACGTGGTGAGAACCCCATCTACCCGTCAGGCCATAGTGATCTGTGTCTTCCCGGCTCTCCCACAATCCATTAGCAAGTGCTTGTTATGACAACGCATGCGCAAACGTCATCTTTCAGTCGTGGCGGAACGTGTTTCCTCACAAAAGAATCGTCGTGTCGGTTGTGTGAGAATTCCCAGTGTTTCCTGTCATGCGTGGTTGTGACACGTTATTACCTGTCAAGTCTTTCTTCAATATTTAAGGTCACACTCCAACGCGCTGGTATTAATGGTAACGTATAGCTGCGAGTCCAGAACCTCATGAACGTTCAATGTCGGTGATTATGCAAATACGGATATGTATGAGGTGACTACTGTACATAACGTCGTCTGACATCGCGACCATCACAGCTTTCACAAACCTTCAAAGCTGCCACCTCCAAAGGTATACAAGTCACTCACATGTTATAACAGCCATATTCCACACTTTGCTATTGACGTCATCTTAAGGAAATGACGTCACAAGGAAACCTTCCCATGCGGAAATGTAGCAATGGTTTCTATTCGCTATTCCAACCTGAGATGTTCACTTCCGGTTTAGTTCCGAACTCTATCGGCATGCGCAGGACTGAACTGTCATTCCGGGGTAGTTTTTAAGCACAACATTACGGTGTTCGTCGAAGTATAGGAGGGTGACGGAGGACATAGAGTCGGGGACGCAGCAGGGGGCCGGCACGTTCGAGTAGAGCCCTATGGCGTTCACAATGCTCTGAATAGTCGCATGGTTGGACGGGTGGAGACGCTGAAAGGAGAAAAGAAAGTCATTGTTAGAAAGTAAATCACAGAATGCTTCACCTGTAGGTAGTGAGAGTCAGAATTGTAATGCATGTGTAATGGTACTAGCGCGACTTTCTCTTTGTACCTCCAGTAAGATTAGCCACACTAAGAGCATCAGCGGCGGTGAAGTGCTGAAATATAGACTGTTAATACACTGAGAACAAGTGTCAATACTCCGGTAATGGCCGTAAGGGGCGGTTAACTCCAGAAACATAGACTCATAATACACCTGGGAACAATCAGGGGTATAGTGATAAACACGGTGCATATGTGGTTTTTATACAGAGATGTTCCTCTCATTGACACTTAGCAGCACAACCATCAGCACAACCATCAGCACAACCATTAGCACATCCAAGTCTTTTGGCGTGAATATCTTTATCATACAAAGTGTATTACTAGTAATGTCATTGTTAATTTCGAGAAAAGAAATATCTATATTATATGTTGCAACATATATAATAGGTTGCAACGTTCATATACCTTATGTTGCTAGTGTAGATCTGAGACTAGCGAAAGTTAAATACATTCTCTGAAATAACCCCCAAGCGCTGGTATTACAATTCAAAAAGTAGACTAAAGGATTGGTACGTAGTATCGTAGACTAACCATATTCTCAGACTATATAAAGTGGTATCATTGTTGAAGTCACAATTTAAAATCATTAGCCTACATAGGAATACAGTTGGTGGACAGCGGGCAAAAAGTTCGTTAATACTAGTATAACAATACTGAATGCTCACCATGGCAACCACGAAATTCAATGCCAAGCAATTTGAAATCTAGCTTAATTTGATGGAGTTATGGATGATAAAAATATAATCCTGTATAATAAAGCTGGGATGCAGTAATTGAAACACGGGGTTTATGCCACCCTTGAGGTTAGTCATAATTCACAGGAGGAGAAATAACTATTAATTTTCATGGTTAACAGCGCTGAATATAAACGACGGATACCGCGGTACATTGCGCGGTGAACTCCCCTTGACCTTATTCAGGTATGCTATACTGAGCCTGCTCGAAAGCCGATCAGGTAAAATATAATCCACTTAAACTAAATATATCGAAATTCATGGATAATATGCTAATCAGGAAACAACCTCTGTGGCATGTGTCACAGCATGTGTCATTCTCGGACAGAAGAAAACAAATACTGAGTCGGAGTGACATCTCATGTTCTATGTTGTTCCACCTGATAGCCGCCGACATATGCTTCTGTGCCACACCACAGCTTAGTCCGAGCCCCACCGTCCGGCGAGGTGAGCGGCGTGTAGCGGAGCATATGGCGGGCATTAGGCCTAAATACATGACAAGCAAAATCCCACAACTGCAATGAGTCACTATTCTGTTCCTAATCACTATATCCCTTAACACTGGCACTGTCTATTTAAGTAAGTACCCCATGTGACGACAATTACTTCAGCCTTCCACGTCTATCCTAGAGTTAGTTCCGTGCATATATGATAGAGTTAGTGCCGTGCATATATGCTAGAGTTAGTGCCGTGCATATATGCTAGAGTTAGTGCCGTGCATATATGCTAGAGTTAGTGGTGTCCATCTATCCTACTGTACGTTTAATGCCGTGTATCTACTTTAACGTTAGTGTACCATATCTGGGTCCATATTCTCGAAACTTCGTATAGCTAAGAACAAATTCTTAGTACTTACGACGAACTTTTTAGGACTTAAAGAACTTTTTAGGACTTAAAGAATACGGGCCAACTTGGTCTTTGGTGCAAACGTATACTCTGGAGTTGTGTTCGTGTTGCTATACTCGTGTGTGTGACAATGCCGCACTGAACTCCCGGGTATTAACTGCTACTACAGCCAGCAGTGGGAGAGTCACCCGCGGAGACTGAGTCCTGGTGGGACCGACCCACAGATAGGGAGGGCGGTATGCTGGAGACTTGTCTTGCTTTAGCTGGTCACCCGTGGTAGACTATTGGCCGGGTATCTCGACACAGCTTTGTGTCAGTAGACCCACCGACGCGCCCGCCACCCGTCAAACACACCGCACTTATGGTAGAGGAAGCTCGCTGGCGACAATCCAGCCGACATTAAGGATATTAAGAGATGATGGACCGCCGGATAAAGCCCGTGACAGCCGCACCACGCGCTCCGGAGTCCCCATGGGTACAAGTGACAGAATACAGCACGTAGTCGACTTGCGGGTAACACTAGCTTCTGATTCCAGAACCGATCACTACTTCTAACAGGCATAGGCCTACTACGTACTTGCCATTCACCAATCTACCGACATACAAGAACATGGACATGGACGAATCATAATATATATGTATTCTATATCCAATATATACCATGTAAATATGCATCACGAAGCATAACCTTCATATCAAATCCACAGTATGGTACATACCGATATTACATTGTAGTATGTACCCACAACACACGTATTGATGTACCCACCCTATTCCCATGTATACAAACGTATCCAACATAAACGGATGTACATAAAGAAAATAGACATTGAATATAAGTGGACGATATATCACTTATTGAGCCATGCAGTTACGATAGACGTTGTGTCATTAATCGAATAGACCACTTTCCACAGTCGCAATGCCAGTTGTTGAGGTAAAAGAGTGACACGACTCCACTGAGTGACACACTGTCTGTAAATTGTGGATAAAGCAATCAAAGTAATCGTGCTGTCGAATGTCGAGTAATTGGAATGTGGTCAATGGAGGACAGTCAACTTTATTTTTCTCAAAGGACGCCTGCCATTGAATGTGGAGCATGCGCACACATCCATGGACGCCATCAACTGCAATACGGTCGGTTTCTTGCACCGTGTGTCTGCCGTTAAATGCGCCGTAAAACAGCGGGCGGCACCGACAACATCACGTGACTTGCCCATGTTTGTGACTGCATATGAGGGTATTTTCACTTGTTTGCGATAATTTTGGTGGGCACAGATTGAGTGGCGTCCCCTTGACGCAATATGGCGCTCTGTGGCCCCGTGAGGGTTTATTTCCAGAGTAATAGAAAGAAAAAACGCTCAATGCGCCACCTAGCGAGAAGCCATCAAAGTTATTGAAGAAACAGAGCGGCCACAACATTAACTACACTCTATCGATAGCATCTTCGTCGGTGTTCAACTGCCTTGTTAATGGCTCAGCTTCCTTAGATAATAGCTGTTCTATGCCTCCATCAATATGTTATCTGCTATGAGCAATGGTCGGCTACTACATGCTTCCCATGAGCTGTCGCCGATGTACTAAAGATGGAACGAGAAACCGCCATAAATAAGTCTTCCATTAAGATACAAGATTAAAGTTAGGCCTGTGGTTTAACGTTAGACTTGCAGCAAAGTAATAATTGAATATTTCTTGAATGTTGTCGTCAAAGACGCTAGGCGGGTTCCAGCGTAGCCACAGCAGAGAACCGGTTTTAAAGTTACATTCTAGCTCCTGTATATAGGCTCATTAAGCGACCCAATGTGCTGGTGTGTACATGGCTCTCTGTGATACCGTCAGCGAGGACCCGTATGTTGACGTCATCAGATGACTGTCACTAACACCACCTGCAGGTAATGATGATGGAGCGGCACTAGTACACGGTCTTCTCCGGATTAGACCCACTGACCTCCGAACCCGAGATCGCCCTCCAGGGTCAAAGATAACATCAGAGACAGTGATTTCCCAAACACCGGAAGTAACGCTATGTGCTCACATCCGGGTAGCTAGGGTGGATGTCGGAATGTCGGATGTCAGTGCTAGGTAAATCAGCAACACACTGGACAGTCATAGACTGGGCACTACATAACTAAAAAGTTAAACAACCATATATTGTGTAGTTGCATACCTTCAACAATTAATTACAAGCTACATACAGTGGACAGACAAACAGTCATAGATATTGGGTGGTCAAAACGATATAAGATTAACGGCATAATATCACAGATATTTATGGTTGCTTTGGACTAGTTCTTAGCTATTACTGCAAAGTACATTCACTTGACATACATAAAATCATGTTTGTACTTCCAAAAAGATTTCCACCGATGTATGTTTGACAAATCTTCACTGCAACGCCTCTGCGACTCTTAGAGTCGGGTTTAAATCAAAAATAATATAAAATATGATTTGTTTTATAACTATCTAGTACTGGGGGATAAGTACATCAGTAAATAACAAGTTTTGGGTGGATAAATCAAGTGTAATTAGTCTCAGATCGAAATTCGTTTGTCCGAAATACAGGTCTATGAACTGTGATATTATGCCTTTAAGTGTGTTTTTTAAAAGAAAAACATAGATGGGATAGTCAAACAGTTACATCTACTAAGCAGTCTTGGGGAACGACGATAAATCGTTTGAGTATCAAATGTATAAAATATAGTGTGATGAAATGAGGCAACTGCGAAGCTTTTCCTTCATGAAGGTTCCCAGAAGTATACCGTATATAAACCTCCCCGAAGAAATGATCCAGTGATCGGAATTAAACATAGTAATAAAATTCTAAATTGGTATGATAGTTTGATTAATGTGTCATATCTAACACTGTTTCAATAACACTAGAGATACGTATGTACACGTACGCTGACCTCAAGGTCACGTGTTCTGAAAGCATCACACGCATGGGCAGTAAGTGGTCTCTAGGCGACATGTTGGCCGCCATAACTCGTACGTCCTGTCCGTTCCACTCTCGTCAAGTGCTGGTCACTTTTATTATGCTCTCACTCCGGAGCCAGTGGGGACTGTAGACACAAACATCCCCAGTAAACACGTCCACTCCCCCGTCTGTCTCTATATACCGTGTGAGGCGCGGCATTCCGACCTGACAACAAGCATTTACTTACGAATTACTTGTTTCTTATTGCAGCAATAAACAGGATAGTATATCACAGTCCTTGGAACGAACAAGTGTACGAACATGTACGGACATGCCGCAGTAAGCCATGTATTGACCTCATGGTCAAACTTCCTGCCCAGTGGTCATGGTCAAGACATCAGTTGACTTCCACTACATTGGCTGGAAGCAACGTTGACCGTAGGAACAGGGTGGGCCTGACAAGTATTCGTACACGCTGTGAAACATACGTATTGTCTTTGAAAGCCATCCTTGTTTATTGTGTTTCAGTAAGTGGTCATACACGGTACACGTGGGTGATGACCTATGTGATGTAAAGAATGGCAAATCTTGGAGCGGAAACTAATGGTTACCAGTATACTAGTAATCATATTTGACATGTTTGTTTCCCATGACGTAAACAGGATCATGTTGTAAATATCCACAGTGGAACATTGTATGGCTTGAAACCAATATAGTTTGTATTCCTACAGCCATTAGTTGTGAGTATTGTATAGATTTACAGTATGTAATAGGCTATCTATGCTATCGGGTCTCGGATCTCTGCACTGTGACCTAAAGCACATTATTTATTGCCAATGGCTGACTAGGGGGAGTAGGGATAGGAGGGAATACCCCCAGAACAACATCGACTGCGAACTATACGTTCAAAGTTCAGACTACTACTTTTTTTTTGTAAACTTTAGATGTGTAATGAAGGCATCTAACTGGTTTACCACAGGTTGAGTTGAGTAATGTGTGTTGTAACCCGCCGGACGTGAGCGGAATGTCGTGTTTGATCGCTGGGTCTGAGTTTATTGCACACAGTACATACTGTCAAGGTGCATCAGCTACTTACATAGATATATTTCTGACAGATCTATCTCACTTCCTGGATACTAGAGGATCTGACGTCAGGATTATTGTAACAATTATCTGCAACTTTTCAGAGCTCATATACGCTCATAGGCTCATAGGCACTCATTATATTGCTTTCATATGTCATAGGCGCTCATAGGTTAGGGCCTACAAGGGTACATTCAATATAGGCTACACATACACAAAACATTGCACCTGAATTGTACCCACAGTTAGTTTGACCTTATTTTGGGGTTCGCTCGTATTAACATTGACTACAAGAAGGATGTGTATTGTCAAACTGAAAGAGGAATTGAAATCGGAAATTAAATCAGCACATTCAATTATACTGAAATGTATTCACCAAATGTTGATATTGAATTACCTCGATTAATGGATTCACTAATGGTCTTAAAGGGTGACCCCAGGTCTTGGGTTATTATAATGCATTGGGATACCTTCCACCATATGGTATTTCAGGATGAACGTTGACTGTACCGGCATCGTCAACTTCACTAATTCTGTTCTACTAGTTTCTTAGGGAACAAGCCACGTGACTATCAAAGTGAATACGATGTGAATTACTATTTCAGTGACTAGCAGCACACCACGTGGTTGCCATGTGTTCACAATGTACGTACTTCTGTGTTGCCATGTGTGGAAACAATGCTATAGTAGACAGGTGCATGGGGCTATAGTAGACAGGTGCATGGGGCTATAGTAGACAGGTTCATGGGGCTATAGTAGACATGTTCATGGGGATATAGTAGACAGGTGCATGGGGCTATGAGAACGTAGAACAGTCACTGGAGACAACTTCATTCGCACAGATAGTTCCATCTAAAATAATCCAAACTGAACATTGCCTACAGATTGTTTCCGTTATTGGAGAAACAACCTCAAAGCAAAAGAAGCAAATCATTGAAAGGTAATAGTTGCTGGTGTATTTCAATTTTGTAAGAAACACTTCTCAAAAACCACGTAGCAGATCACTATAATTATCTCCAATCTAGGATATAATACGTCGCAGTTAGAGCAAGGAAGGGTTGGCCCCACTACTGGAAGCCTATTGGGTACGTCATTTGGAACAGATGCATGTCCAATATATCGTACTTCTACAAAGAACAAAGAATGGAGAAAATGGTGACAAGAGCTGCGAGAATGGCTTGAGTGACCACACAAGTAGCCTTTGTCGGGTATAGCTTCCATACGTCACATGCCGCTATCAGCACATACACGCATACATGTGCTTGTCGTGCGCGGAACTCCGCTAACCGTGTACAGATGGGTGTCCTCCACTTCACAGAGCAGCTCCAGCTACAGAGAAGCAGCCAAATACCGTAAGTGCTGGCAAGTGGCAGATATTTAACCCAGCAAGTGGGAGACATTTAACCCACCGACTAGGAGAGTGCCCACCCGTATTTTACCACCTAACATGCTCTCGCGACAACGCATAACATATTTTCCCACAACTCAAACAGGACCGTCATGAGACGCAGGTGACCGTGTAGGTTCTCCAGCTAAATACTCACATGTCAACACTCTCAGGCAATACTTGCACTTCAAGCATATTTAATTTTTCATTCATTTTTCCAAAGATAACATAACCTGTATTCATTAAAATGTCATATGCATTGAACTGGCAAGAGGTATTATTTAGTGGTGGTGTTTTCCGGAGGAGGACCATCCCCCGTAAGAGGCTGCCAAGTAACATCAGATGTATACCACAACTACCAGCTTTCACGTCTCCAGACACGCCTTGCTAGGCAAGTTTAAATTACTGCATTAAACCTGGCTATTTACAACTCATTATTTGTAGTAGTACATGTAGTAGTAGTAGTAGTAGTAGTAGTAGTAGTAGTAGTAGTAGTAGTAGTAGTAGTAGTAGTAGT
>JAVCKZ010096946.1:0-11264 GCA_034780755.1 Lepetodrilus elevatus | reverse complement strand
CATCACTAAATAACAACTTTTGGGTGGATAAATCAAGCGTAATTAGTCTCAGATCGAAATTTGTTTGTCCGATTATATGTGTTTATCAACTGTGATATTATGCCTTTAAGAATTAATGTAAATTAAATACTACCGGTATGATGATTGGGAACATAGGCTTACATAGCATCTGAAAAGGACATCATTTTGATGTTTCCAAGAAAAATTAAACACTTGTGCATTCATGATTATCATAAATCCATATTGATTATTATTTCAAGTAATCGGTAGCTACGAATTATTTTTCAGTGTTGCATATGTATGTAATTACAGTGTTTTATTGTTCATATTTAACCATTTCAAGAATATCACTGACAACATAGAAATTAAGAGGGTCACGATCCACAGTTTTGACCTTAGAGATGAATCCCATGGAGACGTTTATGCAAAGTTCTATGTACACGGATCTACACACTTCCACTGGCATCAGATCATTGGTTTGGGACGGAAGCCAAGATTTCAGCACAATATTCCAACCTCGGATGCCAATTTTGAATAATTTTTGTGTTGGATTCTTCCGAGATGGACAGCAGTTCTCATTTTCAACACAGACTCTCTGATTTTTCAAGTATTTTGTATCGATTACGAACACAACATGATTTCAAGTTGTGTGTTTTTCATTAGGCAATCAGTTACCATGGGATCTGAAATTTACTTTAACTGTTGAGGGAGGATAAAAATTCAAATTGTATTTCCTCTTCATTATGTAGTAGCCTAATATTTTTCAAGTTCCTTTTTGAACTAGGATGACAGAGATACTTTGAAAACTGTTAATTTCTTTAATTAATTTTCTATCAACATGATCAATTTTGTTTAATTTCATGAATCCCAAGGCTTTAAAATTCATAATTTTCTATCAGTAAGTTAAAAACTCTAATATGTATGAAAATCAGAAATTTAGTACATTATAATTATTATTAATATTATATTTAAAGTATGTCCCACTTGATTTCCACCCAGGCATGTCGTTATATTTGTACCTGATTAGCCAATTAACCTAGGATGTTTCGAGTGGATGCTTGACTTGCAGAATCGCTCCCATGTCTAAATAGACATTGCCTACTAATTTGGCACTAGCGTTTATGTTCTATTGCACTTGAGCAACTCCTGCAACAGGAAATAACTCTCATATTAAAACTTTGATGCCATTTTATTACACACTTGTATAGTAACAGTAACACACATTTGCAAATTTGTATTTGACCGTAGGAATATTTATATCGGTGTTGGCAGACTGAAGTCAAGGTTCGTCTACAGCAGGTTACACACAAACTCTATGATGGATGTGTTGGTAATTTTACGTTTTTGAACTAATTTTATTAATCCAATTAGGTAAGTAGGATAATTTGAACATTATGTGGGAATTTGTTGATTGTGAGGAATTGAAAATTGGAACTACTATTTTGGTGAATGAAAGGGCACTAGCACTACTGCCGCCACTAGATTGAAACTTTTCATTCGTTTACTGTTTTATGTTGTCATTACCATGATAACCCGTAGCAAAAAAAATATCTGTGACTATAATACTCAGGGAAACTTGGAATACCATAACAGTATAATGTTGATCTGATGATCATAATAAGAAATTATCATCAGATGATATATATACATGTACTGTAAATCATGAAATTAATGCGTCACTAATTTAGTGCGACCTCTAGATTTTAGACGTAAATGCGACACCTATAAAATGCAAACTGTCATGTCTCCATACACATTTAACCCTCTCTCTGCTGGATTAGGCACAGGCACAGCTCTTTAGGGCATGTCTGCTTGCCTCCAGCATGGAGAGGGTTAATGCGCAGCAATTAAATGCGACAATACGTCGGTCGCATTTTTCACATTAATATTCTGATCACATTAATTTCCAGATTTACAGTACTAGGTTTTGACTACAAATTCAAGTTATTAAGTCACTGGTTCTATTGGTTCAGACACTGAGGTAGTTGTAAATGTTCAACATTACATTTTACATTTATTCTGTTCTCAATTTGCTCTTTACATGTTGCTTAGCAACAGTAAAACTTTCGTCTGAATTTGTTCACATTCTTTGATGACCTGCAAGTTTCATGGACATTTTAGCTTCAAACTATGGTAGATAAGATGCAAGCTTGTCACTTGGTTCTGTTGATGAATTGACTATATTTAGATTTTGTAGACTATTCCATGTTATTCTACTTTAACTATGTCGGCATGAACAAGTTGTCCTCGAGCTATTGATATACTGTGACGTAGCTTTTACAGGTTGCCTTTGGCTTTCACATCAAAGGTATTTTCTCAGTATCACTAGTTCAATTAGAAAATGTCTCGCCAAGAAATTAGACTTTCAATTTCTTTGAGCCTCATGTCTTCTTTGATTGGTTGATTTGAAATCATGTTAATGACTCAAAAGTTGTATGTTGTGATTAAAGTACAAAACAAAGAAAAAATATTGTAAATTGCAAACTATGTGGAAATTGGATTGCTGGTATAATAATTGAAGTAGCATACTATTTAGTGGCATGTGATCTACTGTACCCTGGTCATGTTGCTTATGCCTAACTCACAAATCAAAATCAGGCGATGTCATACAATTGAAGTGGTCAACTATTATTATGCAAAAATATTCCTAAAGTTGTTCTCCGACGTTCTGTGATGGACAGGCAATTAGCGGCGGTATTATCTCCGGTTGTTTCCGAAAAAAAATACGAAAAATTCTACATCAACACTTCCTGAAAGGTAAATCAATCGACACTATCAACTTTATTGGAAAATTACAGCTCGGTGGATCATGTTTGATATGCTTAGTGCCACTTGCTAGTGCTGTAATGCCGTCCGCTCTAAGTACGAGGAAGCACAAGCACAGTGCCGCCACAACAGAGTCAGTTTAACCAGATCCCAGCACTAATCCTGTTGACGAAGACTCCCAATGATGACCATCCAGGCAATGAAATAAGGAGCAGCGCCCCAAAGACGGGCGCCATTGGATGCAGCCAGATCTGCGATATCCATGATTGCAGTTAGCCACCCTGACAATCAACACTGGGGCCGTCTCAGGACATTATTACTATGCAAAAGGAGTAGCATGTCGAAAACCTCACTGCTGTACACTTCTGATTATCTGGTCCTGAAATCGTTATTAACTTGTGAAGCTTAACCTGGTATGGATCCCCCTGTCCGAGAGTCCGAGGGTACCGTACTTGTTGTCATGCAATATAATATTAATAGCAACTTTGGGGGAGATTTGAGATGGTAGGGGTCAGGGCTGGTCCCGTAGAGCCTCTTTCAAGGTCAAATGTCCATCTATCGCTGATGCTTGGATTTCTTAATTCAAAACTGAATGATTATGCAAATATTCTTGTCTTTCGTCATGTCAATGATATTTATAGAAAAATAGCTGAAAATGTAGTTAATAAGTTGAAATTGTTCAGATTCTTAATTCAGAACTGATTTTCGAGGCAAAAATCCTTGTTATTGATGATCATATTTATAGTGAAAACAGTTAAAATGTACTTTAAAGCTAGTTGAAATCAATTGTATTTTATTGTTAAAAGTGTGTAGATATAAACCTCCTTGTATTCCATGATCATATTTATTTTGAAAACAACACAAATTTACTCCGTTTAAATGCTTCGATTCATACTGTAGTTAAAAGCTGCATGAATATACAATCATCCTTGTCTTTTAACCCCTTTCCTGCTGAATGTAAGCAAGAACATTGCCATAATGCATGAAGGACATCTCCAGTTGATTGTCGCTGCAAACAGCAAGAGGTGAAATTTATCGCAAAAAATGTACTACTGTTAACCAGTTGACATTGCAGAATATGGTCCTTTTGTAAATGCATTATGACAGTGTCTGTAATGGCAGACTACTGCCACTGTGGCAGACTACTGGTACTGCGGTACGACGTCTATAATGGCAGACTACTGGCACTGTGGTTCGACGTCTGTAATGGCAGACTACTGGCACTGCGGTACGACGTCTGTAATGGCAGACTACTGGTACTGCGGTACGACGTCTATAATGGCAGACTACTGGCACTGCGGTACGACGTCTGTAATGGCAGACTACTGGCACTGCGGTACGACGTCTGTAATGGCAAATTACTGACACTGTGGTACGACATCTGTAATGGCAGACTACTGGCACTGTGGTACGACGTCTGTAATGGCAGACTACTGGCACTGTGGCAGACTACTGGCACTGCGGTCGACGTCTGTAATGGCAGACTACTGGCACTGTGGTACGGTGTCTGTGAACACCCACAAGGGATGTGAAACTGTTTACCAGAATTCCACTCTAGGCTCCAATCAGTGAAAGAAGCAGAGGTGTATTTTTGCATCGGCAGTTGATTATATATTTACTCAAGTTACTCTCAGACTGCTGGCTGTTCTAGCTGTGCTGGCCAGACAGACCTGTGGAAGACCAGCCATAGCTTTCACAGAGACAGGAAGATATACTGTAAATCATTAATGTTGAGCGTTTATGTTCCAGTAAATTATAAAGTCTAATAATTACCACAGCTGTGCTTAATTATTCGTGTGCGGAACAGCGAGGTCTGCTGGGTGATTTTTGTCCAGCAGTTGGGGGATACGACCAGTGGATTCTCCACCGCATCCCAATAATTGATCGCTTCGGAGTCACCTTGCCTCGCACACTCTCTCTCTCTCTCTCAACTGAATTTCATAACTGAAGGAATCCTCTGCTGAGAGCTGGGGCCAATGGATGAGTTTAGAACATGTCGTTTTCTATGACAGCCTATTTGTCTAGGTTGAGTGATAAAACTGGGAACTGTCTAGCTCCCTGGCAGTGGGATCAGTGAGCAATTCACCCTTCTTGCCAATCATGTTCTATAGAACCAGTTTGCCACTTGCTTGTCAGAAACTCTTGCTTGCATAATATTCTCTGGAGGGCAAATCAGAGCGAAACTTGCTTGTGTAACCGATCGCTTTGTAACTCTTCTTACTGACGTCGTTTTACACTTTGTACTGTCCAGGCCTGGAATGTCTTACATGTGTTTTCAGACAGCGGGTTAATTGTCCGAGTCTCCGTGTCTACAAGCGCTTCGTGGAGTTAATCGTCCAGGCGTATGTTTATGTTTGGGTGTGTGAAGGATTTTGAGTATTTACTTCATGGCGCATGCAAGATCTTGTAGTTAAGCCCGATGTGGATGATGCGATATAATCGCAAATGGGTGGAAACCTCTTGGCAGTTAGTAAACTTAATGTAATTCATTAAAAGTCCAACTTGCTTAAATTACCGTACACATACATTATACTGAAACTTGTTGATACATTTCCTCAATATTGTCATGATATATCCATCTCAGATTATATGAAATTACTGTATTACATTATTAATTATATGAATATTTATCATGTGGATGTGCCATAGTTTTTAAAGCATTTAAATTGGGTGTGTTTTCCTTCTTAATTCTGAACTGTTTATATGATGTGAATTTAGATGATTTCATTTGGAGTTAAATACAACTTTTCTTTCATATTTACAAAACAATTTTATCTGGTAGCACACATACGCTTTCTACTCTAAACATGTTGAAAAGTATTCCCAAAATAGCAAATGGATAGGAGGGTGATGATGGGAAACACTAAATAGTGTTTGTTGCATTTGAGCATGAATTACAACCTACGTTTATGTATTTGACATCTAGCATGAAATGAAGTTATATAGTACAGTGCTCCCTCGATATAACACCCTTCGATGCACCGCGGATTCGCATACAACGCGGGGTCCAACGTGGACCCCATTTAAAAAAAATATATAATATAATTCATTTATTTTCTCCAATTATATTTGTTGATATAACGCGGATATTATAACGCGGGTAGCATGTCATGGACCCCAACTTCAGCAGTATATCGAGGGAGCTCTGTACTAATAATATCTACCTACACTGCCATGGAAACACTTATGCATGACCATTCACGATCTGTACTAATAACAAAGTCGCGAAAATAACTGATCTTTCTTGAATGGATTATATCATTGTCAGTTTTCAAAACTACTGTCTGATCGAGATTGGTGACTTATTCTGTTTTTCTGCTTCTTTTTTACATTTCCCATCGATAATTACAATTGAAATCTACACTTTCAGGACTGGTTACAATTCTATCCAGTTTCGAAAGCTGATTACGGGTGATAAAACCAACCATGAGCGCTAGTTATGTTTACTGTTTCTGAACATGTTATTGCAGCTTAGAAAACTCGAAATCAAAATTATTGTATTCATTTTCCAAGTTTTGTTGTAAATATGGCAGAAATATCAACTGAATTTGTAAATAGCATGAACATTGGGTGAAGGGGTAGACATCAGCAGTAATTTGAGATCTAGTCCTCAGACCTGGACCCAGACTTGTGGTCTATTCACTGGACCCGGACCCAATTCCAGGCAATCTGATTGGCTCATTTGACCGAAAATATGAATGAAACTTTTCCTAACACTAACCACATGAGCCAATCATATTGCCAGGAATTGAGTCCATGTCCAGAGAATAGACTATACGTCTGGATCCGGTTCTAGGGGTATAGACCCCCACCCAACGATAACAATTAAATTAATGGGCCTAATTATCCCAGATGTAATGGTGCCGATAAAGAAACAGTTATTTTCTAACAAGGTTTTAGTATTATTACGTAACATTATGATTAGGCATCCTATTTGGGTTGAGTAATGTATTAAATATTTAGAAATAAAGCGTTCCTGACTTAGGTTGATGATATCATTAACATGATTAATAGATTGTTAATTCAGTGGCATATACCAATCAATAACACTAAGACTGAGACAGACTGTTGTGACGTTAGTACGGCTGCCAAAGATAGTGTCTGTTATGCTCTTAGTAAAGCTGCCATTTTCCATGGTGCCAGATATTTGATCAATTCACTGAAATTAGTATACAAACATTTCAGCCGTTAAGTAGCCATGCATAATCTTATATTGTGGATTTTTCTTTATAATCTATAATAAAGTGTGAATGAACTTTTAATCGTCCAGAGACACGTTGGGTAAATTACTTATGAAGCTGTCTATGATAGTGTATAAGGGAGGCCAAGTTGTTTATTAAGTGGATAGATCTTAGATAACACAGTATTTTAGGTTTCAGCTCATGAATAGTGGGGAATGTTTCTGAATGTCAAGGTCAATCTGAAGAAACCATGAGAACTGGTGGGTCACATTGTTCTTGGTTGTTGGTGGGTCACATTGTTCTTGGTTGTTGGTGGGTCACATTGTTCTTGTCACATTGTTCTTGGTTGTTGGTGGGTCACATTGTTCTTGGTTGTTGGTGGGTCACATTGTTCTTGATTGGGTTTTTTAAAGTACTCGTACACATAGGTGATTTTACCTATGCCCATTTTTATTATTGGTCATATGTAATATATACAGCAATATTTGCAAGAATCAGCACTTTCAGTCATGAAATGCCACGAAAGCTCGACAGTTTTACTTGACAGATGAATGTAAAATATTATTCTGAAATAGTTATCGCTAAATATTATTCATTACTAATGTATATTCTCTCCATACATGTTTTCCAACATTGTTTTCAGAAAGCTTAAAAGCATTACAGTATTTTTTTTTTTTCATGTGTTACAGAAATATGATAAAATAATGCATTACGCTGCAGTTTTAGTGTCTGTCAACATATTAATGTAGGAAATGTGAAAACTATATTATGGCTATGGTGACAGCTGCCAGTATATATTAGACTAGTCATATTCGTTATGTTGAGCGATACGATAATACATGTTTTTCCTCTGCTGAATCATGTGAATTGTGAAATGCGACGCAATATACCTGGAATTACTGTAATTATGTGCTGTTAAGATAACACTTTATCACCCAATACTGGCTTCCACTGGTGATAATATCGCTTCAAAATTGTCCTGATTGGTCAGTCATGCTGTTGCCATCCAATCAACGCGTGCATGAATTGCATGGGTTTGTCGATTTCACCCATCAATTGTCACCATTGCAGGTGCAGTGAAGACTTCAGTGCTACATTTGAGCATATTTCTTTAGTTACATTATTGGGTGATAAATAGAGAATCTCCACCGAGTGTCTTTTGATACCAATGTTATCCTACGAGTTGATAAAAGTATCCAAAAGTGTCTTTTGATACCAATGAGTTGATAAACATATCCAAAATCCGAGACTTTTATCAAAAGACACTAGGTTGAGATTCTCTATTTATGAATTGTGCTCAATATTTCTGCAATCTTAGGTTGTAAATTTTCAGTGTTTAAAAAAAAAGAAAATTAAATATAGCTGTAATAGGGCCAGTAAGTCACATCTGGCTCATTTCTGGCAACAGACTACCGGCGACACCTACCTGTAATTGGAGATATTGCATTAGATACTTGCTAATCAAGGTTATATTTAATTAATATCAATATGGCATGGTTTGAAAACAGGACTTTGATTATTGATAAAAATATTTCAATGAACGTAAACCATGAAAATATCTGTAGACCACATTTGGTCAACACTATTGAGTAGTTGCTAGTTGTGACTCGCACGGGTTCCTATGAATAGTGTCTGCATCCTGACGTTTTCATGTGATGTCACAATAGGAAAGCGTCATCTGCATAGCACATTTAGATGTTTGGCAAGTTTTTGTAATTGTCACAAATTTTTTAAAGATTCCCACAGCGACATTAAACTCCGTAATCACTCACTAGCTCAGTTTTTATCACCATATTTTGAATAAATCTTGGGGAATTTCTCGTGTCATCTTATTTCTCGTGTAATATAGCTGGAGATATTTGATTTGGGTCTGGGCCGATTAGTAAGCACTGTCATGATGCTTCAAGTAATTAAATATCTCTGGCCAACTCTGGCCTGCAGATCTAGATGCAGATAAGTAGCACTGATTGTAATCATAGCGTTTCTACTTTCATTCAGAATAACGTAGAAATATCAGAGATGGAAAGTTAATTGAAGCTTCACAGTAATGGTCAAACTATTGAGATGTAAGGCAGATTAACCTGGAGTATTCACCAGCATACGGTAGTTAGACCAATATTTATGTCCGTAAGATCTTAGACCGCAATGTTGGACTATGAAAAAGGCTAGAAAATATAAGAAAATTAAATAAAATGTTTTTATAAACACTTCACAATTATGGTGCCAGATTAGAGTCTGATCTAGTTTATGTAGGTAGTTAGATTTATTTGAGACAAGAAAATATGTGGACTTTACAATTTGTTTATCGGATTCATACCAGTATTATTGTTAGATGTATACCGTACAAAGGTAGTTTGGATTGAATGTTGGGCAGAACTAATTTGATGATTTGGCGTTTTTTACCGCGAACATGGACTTTGGCCAAGTAGACATAATTGTCTGTTTTCCTACATGGACTGTTAACGTCTCAGTGACCATTTTTTAAATATGTGAATTAATAGGAATGCCAGAACGTCCTGCAAATGCTTGTCTAATGTTGATGGATGTTGTCGGGTCTGGTGTGCATCTCGTTGATGAAGTGTCTGTCATGTAGCATGTCATGCCGTCAATGTCTGTAACAGAGTGTTTTGCAGCGTTTCTTCATGATGCAGTGTGTATAGTCATGCAACATCTATCTGTCATATCAGGGTTTCACTTCTAAGGTTTCAATTTTTGAAAGTCAATTTTTGAGATATACTTATCAACAATTTTTATTAATAGTGCATCCAAACTTGCAATTTGCAGGATTGCGCGTTCAGAGAAACCCTGCATATAAGTAGTCTGTCGTGCAGCATGTCATGCAGTGTTTGTCATTCAAATATCTGGCATGCAGCAATGTCATGCAGCAATTGCCATATAATGTCTGTCATGCAACATCTGTCTGTCAATGCTAAATGGTATGAAATATGGTCCATAGGTGGTTGTTTTTTAGTTTGATTAAACAGCAACATCAATCATTGAAATAGTCCATGTAATGATTAATGAATCAATATGGAGTTTAGTTTAAAGAACACTGATAGAAATTAACTTTAAAACTTACTTGCCCGAATAGTGCTACAAATAACAAATGGTATGAATTTCTATTAGCCCATAGGATACCTTTAGCATCGGGTGAAATAGCCCGGGCTAGTGGGCTGGTGTTAATTTTGCCATTTTTGATCCCTGTTAAAGAATGCATTTAACATTGAGGTACATCTGTGGGCCCATTTAATTATATTTAATTTTAGTAGTAAAAATGTGTGTATAATTTATGTTCTAGTATTGCAGTGTATGTATAGTGCTTACTATAAAACTTATGCCATTATCCTCACATTCATTGAATAATATTCCAAGTTCCATTCCCCTAATATCTACCGTAATATAGCAAGTAATTTAACATTAGGAGCATTTATTTTTTTATATATGCACTAATAGAAATTCCAGAATTCAATAGAATTCACGTAACGCTTGCGATCGAAGAAGTCTTCTGTAATGTATATTGACTTCCCGTGGAGCATACAGAGTTTAACCCTCTCAATGCTGGAGGCAACCGGAGGTGCCCTAACAAGCAGTGGCTGTGCCTAATCCAACAGGGAGAGGGTTAATGCTGGTATTGACCTGACCCGGATTTGGTAATTTGTCTGGGAGAAAAGATGTAAAAAGTGTGCCAGTGTATGCGGGCATTGTGGGATATTGGCTGCATCTATTGGCAGTTCATAGGAAGTCGTGCATTGGCCCACACTCGTTCCAGTGCAGATCAACCCAGGGTTTTATGTGGCGATTTCAAGGCATTAGCATATATTAAGCAAGTATGTAACCCTGCTGACTGCAATTATCAATTGTTGTGTCCCGGAGCAAAAAATGTAATTTGGAGCTTTTCCGTTGGTTATTGATTGGCTGTGGGTATTTGCTGCATGGTAGATGGATGAAAGGTGGGCCGCTAGTTAAAAAGTGATCACCAATGAGTATTGATGTATCTGTCAAGTCGTGATGGAAATAGACCGCTTCGTCTTGAAATAGATATCGTAGGAACACCACTTGCTTGTAGTATTAATCATTAATGATTTCCCAGAAGGACGGCTAGAAACGATTGTTTAATTCTGAGATGTGGTCAGGTAGCTGGCATTGGTCGTGTGGATCTCTTAGGACTTGGCAAAGGGATGTAACTGCTGGGTGTGGGTTTACACACTAACTCCGTGGCGACTGTAGTCAGGTTCTGTAGTAGAGGTGGAGAGAGAGAGAGAGAGAGAGAGAGAGAGAGAGAGAGAGAGAGAGAGAGAGAGAGAGAGAGAGAGAGAG
>JAVCKZ010096935.1:0-11266 GCA_034780755.1 Lepetodrilus elevatus | reverse complement strand
ATCTACTGGGGTTTTGGTCTGTTTTCACGAAAATATAAAGCAAACTAGGCTCTCACACCCGTGTGAATTATGGATCGAAAAGAACACGAGGTCTATTTAAATGAACACGACTATAGTATAATATTCCAAGCGTTTTATAATAATAGCAAACAAAAGCCAATGTAGTTCAAAATAATTTATGATTCATTTCAATCTAGACAAAATATATTATTACAAAATGTGGCATAAATATATATTATTTACAACACAGGTGATACATGTACTATTCAAAAACGTTTCAACATTGTTAATATTATTTCAACATATAATTGAAGATCGTAAATATAACATACCGAATCCAACTTTATTTTAGTAGTATAGATGACACATAACATCAGGAGTATGGCACACACAGGAGTGTGAACACACGAATGTGCAGGAATGCATTGCCCATGCATTTTCTCGCATTGTAAATTTCATCACAATTAATTACCCCATTTAATTACCTCATTACTTTATGTACCGGTATCCACATTTGAAAGTAATACAGTATACAAATATCAATATCATCGTTTCCAATATATCATTTTCTCTTTTAAACTTATCTCAAAGACTCATGTTTCTAATTAAGCTGTGTATTTTATTTTAAATGCTTTAAAGTTTTAAAGTTCCACAAACTTTGATTTGGTTAAACATTTTAAAAGGTCACAAATAAATTTCAGATTAATAGCTTCAATAATCAAGCAATATATTTCAGTTAGTTTGGTTTTTAACACTTTCACAAGTCCCCCATTAAACGTCAGCTATTTGAGTTTAACACTTTCACAAGTCCCCCTTTAAACGTCAGTTATTTGAGTTTAACACTTTCACAAGTCCACTAATAGATTTCTGTTATTTTAACTTTACAGTTGTATAAGTCCACCGATAGTTTTCAGTTCAGCAGTTTCAATAGGTCACCAGTATATTTCAGTTTAACATCATAATAGTAACTTATCCAGAAATGGAATCCAGCAACAGTTTCACAAGTTCACACTTAGGCTTCAGTTAGCATCCACAAATAGTTTTCAGTTCACATATATATCAAACATAAGAACTTATGGCACGACATACATAATTACATTACATCGGAGTTATTCAAGAGCATAATTTTAAAGGCATACAATCACATATTAAGTTGTCGTTTTGGACCGAATTGGCGTTTAAAATGCAAAGTACATGCACTTAGTATACATATTATCGTTTTGTGTGGACACATCAAATGTGCATACTTTCTGGTAAAAATACATTTGACCATGAAATATGTAAACAAACCTGTGATTGTATGCCTTTAATTGAAGGACGGAATATAATATACATGTGTAGTTCAATTAAGTTTTTAAAATATGGCATTGTTGTACATTTTATGTAAACAAATATGTTACAAAATATAAATGTATATGAGTGCAAAATGTACAAAGAGGCACACACACGCGCACATACATGCATCTTTGTGATCTCCATTAAATAAGGCAATTCTTGAAGATAATATATACAGGAAATACAGAAGAATCTATTAATGACATATACAACCCAGTCTGCAATACATAATAGACTATATACAAATGTAATAAATATTTTTGGAAAATACATTGGCTCAAATTATAGTCAAATATGAAGGCAGCTTTCATCAATTCGCTTATTAGCATATTTTGATAATTATACTAAATGATTGTATAACTACTGTTCTCATGATTCCCCAAGTCCCATTCGTAAACGTACATCCTCGCCTGTGACCATACTCACCATATACCTTAGGAAATCAATCAATCAATCAATCTTTATTTATTCCACAAAAAAACACTCATAGTGATATATGGATATAACCCTTGTCCATGCATACACGAACCCGTAAAACACACGCGCGCACCACACACGCACGCACACACACATACACCGGGATGGAATCATGATTATTTGGCATTCTTCACCGACACAAGTAACGCAGTTTAACACACGATCAAAGTCTCTGAAGTTGACCTCTGACTCTTTCCAGCAAAGCGGCCGTGGAGTCTGGAGACGCTTCTAGAGGAACACCTCCGAGCGGTGCGGAAGACTCTGAACAGAAGGACACGGACGTTTCCGGTGACGGGTCCCTGTCACCGCTACCGCCAGACCCTGTGCTGGAACGATCAGTCGAAACCTTCAACCGCTTCTCATCTTTCTTCAATTCGTTACGCACGCGAGCCATCAAGTCGGAGTCGGACTCACACTCACCAATAACAAACCCCAGCGAATGCGCCTGACCCAAAAGTTGGTGCGCTTGCTTCGTTACTTCCTCCGTCCTTATCACCGCTTCCTGTTCTTCGCACATATCACTCCGTTCGTCCGAACTGCGGCCTTCTTGTCCCAAAACGGAAGCTATCTTGTTCCTCTCGCGCGATGCAGCTCGAGGCTTGGGTCTAGGGGGTCTTCTTGACTTCTGTTTCACGCTGGATTGCGCTGGAAAGATCTGCATGTACTCCCCGGAGACGTCGCTCTGGTCACTGTCGTCGAACCGCAGAGCGTGGCTGCTCGGGGTTCTGTTCCACGACGGAGTCACTTCCGTCTGCGCTGCAATCTGCGGACGTAGTGCCCTGTACGTGCCGGAAGGACTGTCTTCCTCCAGAGACACCTGATCCGAATGCGCGCCCTGGTCCGATTCAATCTCCGCCTGAAGTCGTCCTGCTTTTCTGCCGCTCAGCCGAGTATTCACGCCGGAAGCAGGGCCGTTCAAATCGTCGTCGTCGATGAAGATGTCTTCAGTTTCTCCGCGTCTAAACAAGAACGTAAAGCAAAATAGAATAACCAGAACAATGTATGGTGCTGAATAGCTTGGCGAGGATCAATTCACCCCTGGGAAACATTACAAAAGAAATCTACTTTTTGAACAAATTGGTTCCTCTGCAAATACGTCAAATTATGATTCGCAGGGGCATGGGAGACGTACTTCACTACTACTATACCTTTCAAGTCCGATCTAACAATACGCTACATGACATTTGTAGGAGAGTATAACTGACCACCTAGTCTATACACCGCTTGTCTTTGGTCTGTCTATGCATACGGCCACTACTTCATGGATTCAGAAATCGATGATTGGAGTCATGTTCAGGGCTAGTGTAATTAATAATGCATGGATGTAATGTATAATGACCAGGATCATCAGGTCATCACACACTGTGAAGAAGCCGCACAGGCGCCGTTACCTAAATTAATGTATTGATGGACGTTCGTTCAAAATATTCGACACTTCTATGATTTTACCCAAAATCTAATGTTCTATTTTATTCCGTCTAGCTTTGTACATTATACAAAAATATATCATATTTATGTTGTGATATTTTAAATAAAATATATATCTCGTGTTGTAGGCCTACACCAAGATTGCTTTTGTGATTAATACCAACAACGTGTTCAGCTTACCTCTTATATACTCTTCGTTTCAATGCAACTCTCTGAGATTGGCGCTCTCCATCCTGATGTCCACGGATTACCTCCCTTTTACCATCCGGGCTACTGGAATCCGAGTCGTCGCTGGCGGCACTGGATTGTTTCGACGTCTGTGTATCCACAGTTCTCGTCACGGCAGCGGAAGTCACTTGATCTGGACAGGAAGCCTGAACTCCGACTGACGATACGAGCGGTATTTCGGTATTTGACGTTTCAATATTGCCGTTTTTACTTCGGGAATTCTGTCTGGGTTCGAGACTGGGAGACGAAGTACTCGCTATGATCATCATAAATTCATCCGATGCGTCTGTGTGATCACCGCTGTCGATGGAACTGACCGTTGTCAAAGAACCGGAAGCAGATAACAACGGACACTCGCTTCCAACAGTGTTGTAGCTATTGCGAGTTGACTTCTTAGATCTCGTCCTTTTCGGCAACTCCAGGGTAGCTATGTCGTCGAGGTCGATTACCGTCCTTACGTCATGAACTCCCAACTTTTCGAGCAGCTCCTTCTCCCTCAGGATCTGTCGCCTGTGGGTCTCTTTATCCAGAGATCTAGTCCTAAAGGAATCGGTCTTCATCAACTCGTCGTATTTCTCCGACTTCCGTTTTCTGAGGCTGTCGTCATCGTCGTCGGACGACATGGCGCAGACTCCTCCCTTCAGCGGGATCTTCCTCACCGTCGACGACTCCGACCGCGGGGTGAGGGAGGGCGTGGCGGTCGGGGTTTTGTCGACGATCTCTCCCTTCTCGACGTCGACCGTCAGGTTGTGGTCTTCCAGTCTTTCTCCTCTCTGAAAGGAGATGTGTAGAGCAGAACGTGAAACTTAGCCGACAGATGATGTTTTCTCAAGGAATCTCAAGACGTTCTTCAACGTTACGCTGCATATTCTAAAGCCATTGCTATGCCATAGCTGTCAATGTGGTACTCACGTACCGGGCATCGAGCAGAACGTGAAACAGAGTCAACAAATTATGATGATGTCTTCAAAGTTAAAACCTGAACGTATCTCAAAATGTTCTTCAAAATTCAAAATCATGTTTTACTATGTATAGGATATCGGAGAAGATTATAATGATGTATGGAATCTCAAAATGTTCTTCAACGTTGCATATTCTATGCCAATTCTATACCGTGTATGTCAGTGCTACTACTTACCGGATATCGAGGCGGGAGGTCGCTGACGGCGTTGGCGTGACGTCGACGACGTCGCATCCACGCCGTCACGAGCAGGACGAGTAGAAGCAGGAACAGCGCGGGTATCACTACGGCAACCACGAGGACGACCACGCTGCTACCTGTGGGCGTGTCCGAGGAAGGCGGGGCTGCTGATTGGGCGGCTGTGATTGGCTCAGTCACCTTCACACACACATAAAAACATACGCATATTTTAGCAACGACGTTGTATAAGTTAGTCAGCAATGTTGATCAATGTATACATTCATTATGTAATTGCACCTATTTCAATAATGAAAATCAATAAATGTGTCTTGAATTAGAAATTAACGTAATGAAACATGTTAATAGATGTAAATTTAACATGTTCACATTCTCAGATCTTGGGATGCTGCATTAGTAAGCTATCAATTAAATTATTATATTTCTATTTCTTTCATTTATTAAAACAATGTTACTGTGTCATTGTCGAAGGCATGATTATCTAAGGTATTGAGTCGCCGAGTGTTATCCTACCGGATATGTCATGACATCGGACATCTGGTTCTTAGTCATCTTATTGTACACGAGAAGAGCGCCATCTGCCGAGATATATTCCTGACCGTCATGCACTGCAAATGTTGTGCTGACCTTGACCTTGAGGTCTGGATCACGCTCAGAGGACAAGACCTGCAAGTGAACGCATTGTCATATTTCTGTCTAATTAAGATAAATAAATTAACGCTGAGTTTTTAATAAAATTGTAATTACTAGTTCTGTTTGGTATTTGTGAACCTTTTTAACATACGTTATCAGCATCGAGACGGTGATATTGCATCCGCACTAGATATAGCAAGCAATATAGTGTGCAGTATTGCATTCTCACGTGCATGTTGGTATTGCGTTCACACACGTACCTGAGCGCTGATCTCACTCTGACGTCGTCGCCTGATAAGTTGCTCCAGATCTCGCTTCTGACGAAGGTTCAAGGCAACGGTGTACAGTCGGGTCAAATCTGAACAATGATATTGTAGGAAATACAATTTAGTAGAAATACAATTTAGTAGGCCTATTAAATGTAAAGGGTAGTGTTCACATTAAGAATCTCCATAAACACGGATGTGGATATTGAAGATAATCTTCCAAGTGCAGTTCGATAGTGTTGCCCTCTGGATTGGGTACTTTCGAAAATTCGTAACAGTTAGGACAAATCGTGACATAAATCATCTTCTATTACGGCGTCTAAGACCTGGAACAACATAATTGTTACCTTACATGATTTAGTCAACATATAGGTGCATGACCTTCACTTATAGTTTGCCAAGTTTTAAATAGACGGAATTGTTTTATTGGGAAATGTCTTGGCTTTATTTTAGAACCGGAAACAGATGTCGGAATCGTTAAAATACAACTGAGTGACTGAGTGTGTCGTAAAATCTCTCCTCATTTACAGTGAATTCTTATTCAATCGTAATAGAAATATGCTTCTGATAATGAGACTGTGAGCAATTGCATATTTACATAGCTAACTACGGAATGTGTCTTCAAGTAAACTAACATTGATTATGTAACCAGAAAATGTATGGAGTACGCACCTATCTCAATCTGGCGGGAGAACTCCGGGCTGGATATATCCACATCCGGGCTCACGTTCATCGTCACCACCAGGCGGCTGCTGTCGGGAGGCGTCCCTCGTGGCGGTGGAACTGTAGTTGGTCTGACTGTAGTCGTCCACATAGAAGCGGAGACGACAGTTGACGTTGGTGACGGCGATGAGAAGAACGTTGTCATGGAAACTGTAGACTTCCGCAGTGAAACTGAGGCGGTATTTCCCGTGAACGTTGATGTCGGTGATAGCGAACGTATCCCAGAGGTTCGCAGAGATACCCCAGGCGACAAGGAAGCTGAGCCGATTCTTCTGGTAAACAATGACGTTGATGAGAGTGATGTTGGTGTAAACGTTCCGAGAGCGAATGTCGTAACTGGGCCGCTTGTTCCCTTGGACGCTGGAGTAGACAACTGCGAACGTAACTCAGATGTTCGCAAAGAAATCGTAGGCTGCCTTAATGAAGCAGATTGTATCGTAGGCACGAAGGATGGGGACAATGAAAGTTCAGGTGTACTCATTGTGGTCGACGATACGGACGCTCTGCCGATTGATTCCGTATACCTTATCGACGGTGACAAGGAAGGTAAGCCAGTTCTCCTCAAAGAAGCTGTTGTGGTCGGTAATAGGGAAGCTCTGGCGATTGTCTCCGTAGGCACTGACGGTGGACTTCCAGAAGAAGTTGATGCCAACATTTCTGAGATAACTGTGGTCTGCCAGAGAGAAGTTGACGAGCGTGTAAGCAATGATGTTGGTGATGGCGAACCGGATGCCAGTGTAGTAGATGATGACGAACCGGATGTCAGTGTAGTAGATGGCAAGCCGGATGTCAGTGTAGTAGATGGCGAGCCGGATGTCAGTGTAATAGATAATGGCGAACCGGATGTCAGTGTAGTAGATGACGGCGAATTGGATGGCGGTGACCTTGCCGTCGACGTTGAGTCGTTTGTTGCCATGGACATAGATGGTCCTGCGTCAGGCGATGGTGAACCTTGCGCAGAGGTTTGTAGTGAAGGTATTGCTGTCTGTAAAGAAGCTGAGACGACTGTGACTGAAGTAGGCAACAGTGAACTAGGAGTCGATGTTAACAGAGAATCTGCAGTCGTCCTTAGCGAATCTATGGTAGCCTCCACGGGTGATGCTGTTGATACAATGTCGGACGAGGCTCCTACGCTTTTAGACATCGCAATTTCATGGCTTGAGTACTTCAATGTAGACTTCTGGACGTCGATTGAAGGAACACCAGATGTCCCCGAGGTGGACACTTGTGCTGGTGAATTTGGGACACTTTCATAAGATTCCATTGCCATTGTCGTCACCATACCTGTCACTGTCGGCCTTGTGAGTTGTACAGTTTCTTCAGATTGTGTTGGTGTGAAGGTAACGTTTCTGGTCACATCAGACATGGGTGATTGGGTTGCAACAACTGGTATAGAACTTAGTGTGGATGATGCTCCGTAAGATTCGGAGCTTGACACGTAAACAGGAACAGAAAGATGAGTAGGGACACTTGAATGTAATGACACTGATGAAGCTTCGGTTTCCTTTATGGTAGTTACATTTGTAGAATCAATATTTGTCAAAGATTCCGTGGAAAAAGATGTCGATGTTTCATGTCGAATGTCTGGGGAACTGGTAGCAAATTCCATGGTACCTGTAGTAAATTCTAAGGAATTGGTAGCAATACCGGATTGATCGGATTTAAACTGTGAACCGGTTGAAATCTCCAAGGAATTGATGGACACATCAGAGTAGTTGACCTCTGAGGAACGTGTTGCAAGCTCTAATGAATTATTAGTAACATCTGATGGTTCGGCTACAGGTGCTGAAGAATGAGTTGCATACATTGAGTCAGATACTTGTACTGTGGCCAATTGTACGGTTTCTGTTCCCATGCTAGAACCAACATCCAGAGAAGACATCGACGACTGTAGGCGGGACATCATCGCAGGCAAACTTGGAGTGAGGTCCTCAGTCGTTCTGCTATCTGATACTGTGACCGACATCAGTGATGACAGTGATGACGATGATACTGATGACGCTGCTATGCCCGAGGAAGATGTTGCAGACATCATTGGTGACTCTTGAAGCATAGTGGAATGTACGGTTACTGGAAGACCATTGGAAGAAGCCATTCTGGAGGCAGAGGAACCAGTCCTGGACACGTTCACACTCGGCTCTGTTGGTATAGTGTGTGTCATCTCAACACCAGACGTAGTCAGATTGGAGTCACTGGATGTACTCTTCTCTACGCGTGATGACAGAAGAGTAAACACGTCATCAGCAGATTGATAGGAACTGGAGTCTATTCCAGCTGTAGAGAACGTTTCTGTCCTACTATCGATGCTGATACTCTGGGAAAGTGAAATGGAAGAGTCACTGATATTCCTTAGGTAAATGTCCGACGAAATCTGAGACAATTCTGATGTTGAGGAGTATAATAGTCCTTGGAAGCGGGAAGAACTAGGACTGGTTATATCTGCAGATGGCATGGACTCGGAAGAAGGCAACTTGGTATGGAGTGACTGTGTGGTTGTCAATTGTGACAAGGACGTTGATGTCAATGGATTTACTGACATGGAATTTATTCTCATCGAGGACAATGAGGAGATGGGTTGTATCGTGTGTAGTGTTGGCGTTATGTCCATATACGTGGTACTGGTAACCGGGGCATCAGCACCAGTAACAGCAGAAACGTCAGTGAGAGTCACTGAGGACGATCTTGTTGCTGTTACGTTCTGAGAACTGAAACCGGATTGTATTGGCATTGAAGTGATCGCGTCTAGACCTGGCGTATCACTGTACAAGGGAGATGACTCGGAAGATAAAGTCAACGTGATTTCTAAACTGGTTTGGTCTACGAGGTTGATATTAGTGAGGCTTGGTGTTGACGATAGTCTGCTTGCTGGTGTTGACGACGGTTGTCCAGAGGAGTAGAGTGATGATTGGAACGATGCGGATGGCAGAACGGATGCACTAAGCGTTGGCTCCGGCGGTACGGCAACTGTATTTGGGATTCCCGAGTAGCTGTCCACGGGAAGTGACACACTAAAGGCAGCATAGTCGGAAGTCAATGACTGTGGCACACTCACATCAGTATTCTCGGAGTTCGCTGAATTTGACACACTGAATTCAACATACTCGGAAGAAGGTGGTACACTTCGAGAAGGTAAATTACTGAAAGATTGACTAGGCCTCATTGTTCCTTCAACTAGGTTAGTTCTAGTGTGTATCGTGGGCAATAGACTACTATCTTCCAATACAGAACGCCTATACTCTGAATCAGGTGTAGCTGAAACAAGGGGCGTAGTTTCCAGGACTATGGTCGGTGTTTCCCTGTATAAGGAACTGGATGCCTCAGATGAAGCTAATCTGGATCTAAGAGTGTCAATTGATTGTGTAGCAAGCCTCAACACTGTTGTTTCACGATGCATTGAAGTCTGTTGGGAAAGTTCAACAACCGTGGACGTCGACGTTGGCTGAGATATGTCACCAACAGCCGTCACTGACGTCGATGTAGCTGCTGGTGTGCCCTGAGACCTTGTGGGTTTGATAGATCTCACGACATCTTTCGACTCCGGATGCTGCACATCCCGTGGTGTGTATACTGTGTCCGTGACAGGAGTCGATGTTCCCTGTGACGTCGTAACTTGCAGTAGGGATATCTTGCCATTGGAGACGGTCTGCGAAATACAAAGAATACGTTTTTATAAGAGCACCAGGGTTGTTATAAAGAGTTCTACGTTAGGACTTTATGCCAAATAATATCGACACATCGGACCTTCTTTCTAGTAGACACACACAGGAGTCTCTATTCCAATGAATGTCATTGTACATTAAAATATTCAATTGAATTTGCGCTAGATAACATTCTAGTAATTCTTAGTGATTTTACGACGTGTTTTCTTCTTCTTCTGGCAAGTAAGCATATAATTACATTAACGTGGGATGATAAAAAAGACTGCATATATAATAGCTCGTTATACAGTTCCAAACATATTTGATGACCATGCATGTTGGCACTATCCAATTGATTCAATATTCCAACTTTTTAAACATCACTACCATATTTTCCTATAGAACCAGCAGCAGTATTTTACATTACATGTTCAGTATAGAACAAGCTGCAGTATTTAACATTACATGTTCAGTATAGAACTAGCTGCAGTATTTACCATTACATGTTCAGTATAGAACTAGCTGCAGTATATTACACGTACCTGCACTCCGGTGTTGAAGTCCAGTTCTTTGAGGGAAACCGTGTTGAAAGCCATAACTGCTTTCTCTGATGGGACCGCTTTCCCTTCTTCCAGTACGGTGAAGTCCAACTGGACATTTCCACTTTTAAGTATCTTCGTGCTCTGAATCTGAGATAATAATAATAAATAATGATGATGATGATGATGATGATGATGATGATATTGACTACTTAATATCATTGACTACTTAATATTGACTACTTAAAATGCACCAAATCCACCCTCTAAGGAATGCTCTAAGCGCCAGGATACTATCACAAGCCAATGGATCAGTGTACACTCAGCGTTCCTTCTCAACGACGGCATTTAACTTAGTCAGTATATATAAACTCTTGAGAATAGTTGTGGATCAAAATATGCATTGATAAAGTGTCGGTATTCAGCCATAGCTGTTTAAATACGCCTGGACCACTGGGTCTCTGATAACTACGAGTTCATATACATTCCATTTAGTTGAAAAGTTGCGTTTTCAAATTAAAAGCGATTTAATTAAAAATGCTCTGAGTTGCACAGAGAATCCTGGAAATCCAAAACCGAAATAGTTGAAGAGTATTTATACCGTGACAATAGACGGAGAATTGTCCTGACTTGAAATTAGAAAGGTGGTTGTCTTGTCATGACACTGGAAATGTAGTTAATCTAGGAGGCAAGTGTGTGTGTGTGTGTGTGTGTATCTGTGTGTATCTGTGTGTATGTGTGTGTGTGTGTGTGTGTGTGTGTGGCTGTGTATGTGTATATATATGTGTGTGTGTGTGTGTCTGTATGTGCGTGTGTGTGTTTGTCTCTGTGTGTTGCAAT
>JAVCKZ010096924.1:10000-11267 GCA_034780755.1 Lepetodrilus elevatus | reverse complement strand
TCCGTAAATGACTCGTAACACATTTTCTTTTTACGATTCGTTACGGTTAGTTTACGAGTTGTTTACGGATTATTACGGGTGCATACATGTTCTTTACGATTTCATTGGCATTGGCATAGTGTTACGGATTCTTACGAGTTATTACGTTGTTACGAGTACATTACGTATACTTACATATGCTTACGTTTTGTTTACAATTTGGGGAAATTGTAGAAATTTTTGGTATAACTGCAATATGTTTCCCTCATATGTCTCTCTGGATGTCAGTTGTCGAATGATGATACATTGAGATTTGCAGGATTTATATATTTATTGGCAAAAATTCGTAAGGACTCGTAAATACTCGTAACTAACTCGTAACTATTCGTAACAACCCGTAAACAGGTCGTAATAAATACGTTGCAAGCCGGGTGAAACACCAACCCCCCCCCCCTTGAATCCGCTCCTGCACTAGAACTCGTTACGTGTTTTCCAATAAGCGCCACTGCGTATAACACCTTTCGTACAACTGTATATACAAATCCAGTGCTCACCCTTAAAGTGCTTACCTTATAATACTGTGTCTCTATGAACTACCCTATAGTATGTAATAATACACAATTCAAGAAATGAAATGATCTCACTATCCTCACACTATGAAGTTAGTGAATATTCTTACATTTGTCTCTTACCCGATGAGTCATTCCAAAATACCAAGATCGTAGCCCTACTTGTTGTTCCCCCGCTTGGCGCTCAGCATTAATAAGGTAAAACAATGTAAGAACTGGTTGGCGCCGAGTCAGTATGCTGTGTCTGAGTAGAGTATCTACTACGTTTTGGCTGCGACAGGAAATTCCATGAGCTAGTACCAGCAGCCGCTGGGCATCCCACCTAACACGAGCAGGACATGTACATACCAAACATCCCAGCCGTGATATACATGAAATAATCTTGAAAGCGGCTCCAATTGACCTTTCATGCTATACACACATATACTATTAGCCAATCAGATTGCTCCTTGCCAAATCATGTTAGTGTTTGATTGGTTTACACATCTACTATATGTAAAACACACTGCGAATAATCTGATCAGGGCTCTCATTCATGAAGTGCGTTTTAATTAGATCTCGTGACCCATTAAATTAATGACACAATCAATGCTAATGAGTCATTCACTCCTTAAATGAAGTAGTGTACTATTATAAAGGCCATGAAGGCATACGGTATACAACTGAATTTATTATAATGTTATTCAACAAATACAGCCATGTGCAATTGTAAATGGGCA
>JAVCKZ010096924.1:0-7500 GCA_034780755.1 Lepetodrilus elevatus | reverse complement strand
GGACAGGATTAGTGTAGGCTTAGGACATGCGCCTGGGCGTTCTCCAGTAGACATTAGTCAAAGACGACCATCAGTGACCTGCATGCGATGGTTCCGTGCGCCATGTTAACTGTTAAGTATTGCAGGAAAGAAATGCTATAGAATTCTTGATAAATAATCCATAGTTCTCCAACACTTTTCAATATATTGCTACTGAGGTATTTCAATCATGGTTAGTAGTCTACAGAGATGTGCTTCTATATATTTCAGATTTTCCAACGAATGTAACCATCAAGCTTTTCCTCTTGAGTTTCGATTCCGTTAGCGAAACAACCATGGTAAGTTCTCTGCGCAAGCAATGTCCTACCACCCTGCCACGGGACTGCGACTTGAACACCGTCATGCTGCTATATTCCACCATAACACTTTAATCTTCAGCCATGCTGCCAATTAATATGTGTTATGGTGACAAATCAAAAGTACCGCATATTAATGCTGGTGCGTGTGCATTCGTGAAATATAATTCACATTTTAAGTAGTTACGTATTCCTATACTTTACAGTATATTGAAACAATTTACAAAAATGGTGTCATGGTGACTGGAATACAAATGAAACACCAATACATGCAATGAACACATCATGAGTACCGAACACATCTGAGTACTGAACACATCTGAACACATCCGAGTAACGAACACATCTGAATGAAGCCATCCGTATAATCTGTGGCCATCTTGGCAATCATGCCATTGTCTACCATCGTTGTGCGGTCATCTCGTCCACAGTGGACAGGGTATCGTTTCTCGAAGCTCTCATATCCACTATGTCAATGAGACCGTAGCGCACGATGTCCATGCATTAGAGAATGCTACGAGAGTCCTTGTGGTCTCGTAGTAGATATGAGAGCTTCGACAAGCGATACCCAGATGACACTAAATACGTACACCCATAAATGCAATGCAGTCGTCCGTATACTAATTATGTGCTCATTTATCATGACATCGTCCACCATCTCATGTCCACACTGGTCAGATGTATTCAGTACTCAGATATGTTCAGATATAATCGATGTGTTCAGATGTGTTCAGTACTCATATGTGTTCGGTACTCATATGTGTTCGATACTCAGATGTGTTCGGTACTCAGATGTGTTCGGTACTCAGATGTGTTCAGTACTGAGATCTTGTTTCCAGGACTACACAGTGGAGATCTACCTAACGATGTCCTGGTTTGACGAGCGACTGAGATTCGTCAACTTCTCCACTTCCAGGTGGCTGGAGATCGACACAAAGCTAATGGAGGACGTGTGGGTGCCTGACGTCTACTTCCGGAACGAGAAGGATGCCTCCTTCCACGAGGTGACGGTCCCCAACAAATACATGCACCTCTATCCAGAAGGAGAGGTCCGGTATAGCATGAGGTGGGTGCTACGTTGGCTGGCGTACTGCTAGCGTATTCATAATCGCGTACTGCTAGCGTATTCATAATCGCATACTGCTAGCGTATTCATAATCGCATACTGCTGGCGTATTCATAATCGCGTACTGCTAGCGTATTCATAATCGCGTACTGCTAGCGTATTCATAATCGCGTACTGCTAGCGTATTCATAATCGCGTACTGCGAGCGTATTCATAATCGCGTCCTGCAAGCGTGTTGATAGCTTCGCAGAGGTCGGGGTATCGTTTATCGAAGATCTCATATCCACTATGAGACCATAGCACTCTCGCAAGTGCCCGATCGCCATGTATACGAGATCGTTACAAGAGTACCTATATATAGTCTCGTAGACGATACGAGAGTTTCAAGAAACGATGCCCAGCACATTTTATCCTGAAACTGTGTATGATTTAGTGCATTCTTAGTAGAACGTGCATTGGCGTATTATAGCGTATTATGGCGTATACGTTCGCTTACTTCTAGCGTATGCATAACAGCATGATCATACTATACCCATAGATTAGCGTACTCCTAACTTGCAATCAAACACTCCTCTAATATAATTTGTGTAAAGTTAATTATTGTTTTCAACCGTTGAGTGGTACCGTGTCATCGTTAGATAGCCATTTATCTGCAGGTTTTTGTCGCGTTTAGATCAGTTAACCGTTACCGCATGATCAACAGAATCTAACACTCGTGTTGTTGCAGTATAAAAACAGTCTTAATAGGCTGGCCGAATAATTACATTTAAACATTCTCCAAGTCGTGACCCAGATGCGACACGAGGACACGGAAATTGGAAACCCAGCTCATCATTATAAACAACAGTCGTTTTATCGGGATTTTTTAAAATGTCCATTGAAAAGTTGCCTGTGAACATTGGTCCGTCTTGAGATTCAATGAATGGTCTTGGAATACGCCACTCAAGACAGTTCTAGTGAACATTCAAGTAACTCGATTACCTTCTTAAAGAAACCCTGTCAGTCTCTTTGGAAATATATTTAATTAATATAGAAGTGGTGGGTTTCTTTTGGTGTTTTTTTTCTTCTATTCTTTCAAGATAGCATTATCATTGAATACGGAAGTAGTGCAAAGAAACCGTGGAACAGGAAGTAGTGTATGTCTACATGACGTCATATGTGAATAATAGTGCAGCGTGTTTCGCTTTAGGCCCCGAGGTTACGAAACCTTTTTGAGTATAAATTTGTGCCAGTATTGTTCATAAAACGTCATGTACAGTTTGAGCTTGACCATGAAATCGTAATCGTAATCGTACAAATGTCTAGCTTCTAATGCCAAGAGACATCCTCTCACAACAGGGATACTTTATTACGCTCAGGACTCGCTGCGTAATTAAAGGTACCCCTGTGGTGCGAGGATGGCCAAGAGATTGCATATACATGTACCAAGGTTTTAGAATTCTCTAAGGAAGAATTCCCTTACCAGGCTCCAACTGAAACAAATTGTACCCTCCCCGGACTTCTATAATATCTTCATTGTAACATAATTCCTGTTGTAGATTATGTATGACAATATCAGTCTGACTGTAGTTATATGATTACTGGGGAAAGAACAGGCGGATGACTTCATTGTCTGAAGTGGACGACCAATATCAGATCAAATGAAGAATCCGTGATATCGAAGAAACATTTGTTCAAGCTAAATTGTTTTTGATGGGAGATGAAGTTCTAGAGCAGTAATCCAATTCTCTGTTTGGCTTTTTTGGTGACACGGAAAGATGCTCTACATTGCAATAAGTTCACTGATGGGGAGTAATTGTATTAGACTGGAGTAATTCACTCCATAAACAGATGTTATATGTCTGCAAAGAGCTGGTCGATAAAAGTAATCTCCCTTTGCGATATTATTAAATCTAGTGGTAATAATACTCAAGCGGAAAGACCAAATCAAATGCATTGTAATTTAAATGTTAATGCTAAAGAACATATATGTGTTTCTTACAAGTGGGATTACATCAAAAGGTGTGCAACTCTGACTGTGAATGTCCACCCACGCTAGCAGTAGACACCCGCTACAGAGGAGGTTCTAAATTCCTTGATGAGAACATTTGTTTTGAATATGTCTTTCCCATTACACCTATTATCTCTGTTGCCCAATATAGAATATATACTTATACTTACTATACTGGGTATCGTTTCTCATATCTACTACGAGACCATAAGAACTCTCTCTAATAAATTGGGATCGTGCTCTTACGAGAGCGTTATGGCCCCGAGATTACGAAACTTTTCTGAGTACGTTTTTGTGCTCAGGCTATGACGTCACATGACGTTTTATGAACAATATTGTGAGTTGAGTATGACATTGTACTCAGAAGAGTTTCGTAATCGGGCCTTTAAGGTCTCATAGTGGATATGAGAGCTTGGTGAAGCGATACCCTTCGTTGAATGTTAAGCATGTAATGTTAAGATTATAGAGAGACCTTTGTCATATGTACATATGGAAGAAATATACCATTCTCTGCCAGTATACCCAGCAGAGAATGGGTACCCGGAAGGAATTGATGGATATGTAAATGATAACCTTGTAGTGCTGGAAACGGCAGCTGGTGTTGTATACTCCCAAGGGAGTTGAGAAGGAACACTGAGTGTACAATGATCCATTGACCGGTGATAATAATGTGGCGTTTAGAGCATGCCTTAGGGAGTGGATTTGGCGCTTTATAAGTGGCCTATTATATATTATATTATATATACAGAGTTGGCTATAGTACAGCCTTATATATGTCAACTGTGTATAAAAGACAGGTGACCCAAAGTAGCAAGTCGTAGACCTTTGAACGGTATACAACTACATACGTTAGATAACAATGAAGCAAAATCACTGGATCAGAAGTTACCATTGTGGTGCCGTGTGTACCTCCTACGACCTTACTGTCTGATCTGTCTTGTCATGTACTGTCTGATCTTTCTTGTCATGTACTGATCTGTCTTGTCATGTACCGTCTGATTGACCGGGTGTTGCTGTGTTGCTTTTGGAATTGAAGAAGACAGACGTAGAGTTAAGCAACACGGAATCAAAACCTTTCAATTCGTAGATCAATAGACCTCTGGTGTCTGAACATTCGTCTGACAGGTCTCTGGCATATTTTAGCTAAGTTTGCCAGAGAAATACGACGGCATGTATTCCTGGTCCGCGAGCACAAATTACACCATAGGAAGTGTTGATCTGTTCTATTCGTAGTTTATCTTTGACTGGCGGAAACAGATCGTCTACGCCAGAAGACGTCAAAGTATCGTAAGGTTTCAATACACGTGTCCAATTGTGTTGTCACAGCCATCTGATTGTATGACGATTTATTTAGTTATATGAAGATCCTGTAAAAGTGCCTCGCATAGTTTGCATAATACTAATTCGATAAGAAACAGATCAAATGTATGCTGTACTGGGAACATTTCCTTGAAGTTCGCGTGTCCAAGAAGATATCGTAATTCTCTTGTAAGTGACGTCCCTGTCGCAATACTACGACAGCACGTACGTAAGAGAGAGTTATGTTCTCTTGGTAGATACGAGAACTCCGAGGGTTGCCCTAGTATTTTTCTCAGTATTTCTACACTCATTAAAATTAATTAAGAGCAACGAACATTTTTGGATGTATGAATTTATAATTAGCTATATATAATTTCAACAACATAACGCGACGGAAAACGTCTGGTATCGTTCTCAGTATTTCTATACTCAACGAAGAATGTCCAAACGTGATCCAGTCACTCTCTAGAACTTACAGGCGTATTTATGAAGAAGAATGACACCAGGTTTGGAAGAAAGCTTCCTCACAAAATATCAAAATATATGCCGCCACTTTAATTTGTTTTGTTGAATATATTTCAGATTGTCTGACACTCGGCTGTAATTGTTTCAGATTGTCTTTGACACTTAGCTGCAGAATGAAGCTCGCCAATTTCCCGCTGGATTCTCAGAAGTGTCCGATGTTAATACAGAGCTGTAAGTAATTATACCCAGTCAACTGTTTCCTAATTAGTGTATTACTTACTTCACTTGAATAGAGATACGAACGTTACGACCACAGCCAGATACAGATGGTGATTTCCATTATACATGGTTCTCTCGATGTATTCCCAGTCCGTCGGATCGCATATCTATTTCGCTCCGTCTTACCGTTCTATTGAGAGTTGAGCATGAATTATGATAGGATTATTGCTTTAATAGATGCGTGTCCATCTGCCGTGGGAATCTAGAACTGCGAGAGTTTCCATATGCTTAGCCAGCTTCTGTACGACTGCGGGAACGATATCATATCCATACGATGCTACGTGGTTCCACCAGAGACCCGACAAGAGTGTCTTGCACGCGATATCAGAAGTTGTATAAGGAATTAAGTCGAGATTAATTCTCTATTTTGGTACGATATGACGTTACTTGGGAATACGTACAGGGAATTACCAAAGGTTTAATTTTTTACTTCAATTTTTGTACTTCTAGCACGCAATGCAAAACAAGATATATCCAATATGGTTGTCTGTTAATCGAGTTATTCCTCGTAAGTGTGGGGGACGGGGTTTTAGATCTGTGTTGATAAGAAGCCAAGTTGCGCATTAAGTGTAAATCTTTCATGGGAATTACAATCCCCAGTGCCCTCTATATATATGAATGCAGCGACCGTATTAGGGATAATTGCACATAGCATAGATCTATTGTTGACGGGCAGTGTACGTGTAACTGGTGACTGGGGACTGCGATGAGGATGGTGTATTCCGGTAGGGACTGGGAAGTAACTCTAGGCAAGGTCTGTTCACCAGCTCGCACCCTGCATGGTACTAGTATCAGTTTGTCTGATGGTGACCTTACTTTGGCGTCCATCAGAACAATAACGGCCTGCTCCTTTCTAGCTGTTTTGTCTGTACTTTCTGTCCGACACATGCGCAGTTACCAAGGATCAACGCCGCACAGTGTAACTGTGCATGCGTCGGACAGAAAGTACAGACAGAACAGCTAGAAAGGAGCAACCCCCTAGTCAGCTTCCAGTACTCAATAAAAACAATTGAACACCTCACATCGTACACGGAAGTGCATAATGAAAGTTCTACTTTCTGTTTGTAGATACCTACACGACGGAGAACGTGTTGTTCAGCTGGGCGGAGGAGAATCCTATAGGTTTTGACGAAGAAATGAGGATGGACACAGAACTGCCTCAGTTTATCATCGAAAACAATTCCACCTCTAAATGTGAGGTGAATGACGAAAAATGTAAGTGCTATACTATTCAGCTAAAAGCAAAATATCTGAGTATCGTTTCTCGAAGCTCTCTTATCCGCTAAGAGACCATAGCACTGTCTTAGCATTGTATTAGCTATCGGCAAAGGGAGCGTCGTGATCTTTTAGTGGATAAGAGAGCTTCGAGAAACTATACCCTGTGGTACAGTAAGTCAACAGGGAAAATGTGTCATTAATGTGTTTAGAAAGAGAGAATATAGTCCAGTTACAACAAGATTCTTCAAAGCCTTAACGATGTCATACCATTTTTTTTCTTTTTCTTTTCTTGTTTAAACAATATTTATTTGAACGCTTCCGGGATTCTTGAACAGCCAACTGTCATACCTGTACATGTTAATGATGTCATACCAGTATATATGCACATGTTAAATATGGTATGCCTGTAACAAGTACATGTTAATGATGGCATACCAGTATATACATGTATGCACATGTTAAATATGGTATGCTAATGATGTCATACCGGTATATGTACATGTTAATGATGGTATGCCTGTAACAAGTACATGTTAATGATGTCATACCGGTATATGTACATGTTAAATATGGTATGCCTGTAACATGTACATGCTAATGATGTCATACCGGTATATGTACATGTTAAATATGGTATGCCTATAACAAGTACATGTTAATGATGGCATACCAGTATATATGCACATGTTAAATATGACATGCCTATAACAAGTACATGTTAATGATGGCATACCAGTATATACATATATGCACATGTTAAATATGGTATGCCTAATGATGTCATACCGGTATATGTACATGTTAAATATGGTATGCCTATAACAAGTACATGTTAATGATGGCATACC
>JAVCKZ010096913.1:0-11269 GCA_034780755.1 Lepetodrilus elevatus | reverse complement strand
ATAATAATGTGGCGCTTAGAGCATGCCTTAGGGGGTGGATTTGGCGCATTATAAGTGGCCTATTATTATTATTATTAATGTATACTGTACACCCTGAATTTGCGCACTGACTGCTGGAATAACCTTTTCTGGAAGCGTAAACTACAAGACGTGTTCTCCCTGAACCGCAAACCGCAAACCATATAATTGACCCATTCAATCAAACGGCACCAAGAATATAGTTTAGATAAAAAATTAAAAAATCACAAAACAATGAAACAATGAAACATGCATACATAATGCATTCAAATTATTATAATAAACTATTGGGCGATATTAAACCTTATTGGAATTGCATGTTTATCATCTTGTCACTTCTATGATTTACACTTTATTATATATTTCGTACATTGCACTGAGTATTTCTTTTTAGCAATATCATATTCTACCAATAGTTTAGAGCCTGGAGTTATTGCGATTATGTATACGGTACTTGTCATACCTTTTTACTAGTCCACATTTTATTCACGGCAATATAATCGTCCTTCTGTTACATTACATTTAAATAGCTTTATCAAATACTAGTATACAATCTGCATTGCGAACGTAAAAGCATGCATATACATCTTGTTAATCTTGGAAGATGGAATTATTGCATCGTGTATTATGACGGTCTATAGTGACGAAGCCAGAATATTGGAAGTCTTTTAATTAATTCACTACCGGGTACTCTTTTCTGTTCAAATACAATGGGAGACCTTGTGAATGTTTTGCACTAACATAGTATGAACCAGCATCTATTTATTTAAAGTGTTTACTTCTTGTACATGTTATAATTTCGCCCAAATCGAGATCATTTAGATACCATAGCATCCTTGAAGCTCCGTAACGTTCAGGGTATCGGTTCTCGAAGCTCTCGTATCCGCTGAGACCATACAGCGCTCTCGTAAGTTCAAGATCCCCATGTATTAGAGCTCACTGCGGGGGTCCTTGTGGTCTTGTAGTAGACAGTAGATGTATGAGAGCGTCGAGGAGCGATCCCCAGTAGAACAAGTGGCAGCAGTGTCTAGATTGCTGTCTCTGTTTTCAGAATTTTCCAGGCATTCCTGAAGGCTAAAGAGTACGGAGAGAAGATCGTGTCCGACATTGTAGAGACGTGGTACATGCTCCTCGCGTAAGTATAGGCCTGAACTGAAGCACCATGATGGATCTCGTAACGATATCTTCTGTCCTACAGTAGTATAGTGTTCCACGTGTGTGTGTGTGCGTGTGTGTGTGTGTGTGTGTGTGTGTGTGTATGTGTATGTGTGTGTGTGTGTGTGTATGTGTGTATGTGTGTGTGTGTCTGTGTGTGTGTGTGTGTAGTGTGTATGGTGTGTACGTGTGTGTGATAGTGTGTGTGTGTGTGGTCACTTTGCATCCCCCTCTCTCTCTCTCTCTCTCTGTGTCTATCTCTCTATCTCTCTCTCTCCTCCCTCCCTCTCCCTCCCCTCCCTCCCTCCCTCTTCCGCCCTCTCACTCACAGCTATATAGTATGCACCCACTTTGCTTTCTGATCACCTATAAGTAACATGCATGTGTATTACTATCCTCGAAGCTCAGGATTGTATGACGACCCATTATCAGAGCCTGGGCTTCGAAGATGGTGCATAGCCATTGTATGTCGGCGTACGCTGACCAACGTAGCTTTTAGTGTTTTATTGTGCTGTTTCCAGGTGTTTGGGGATCGCCATGGTGGTGTCCTTGCTGTACATAGTCATCATGAGATGGGTGGCGGGCTTCATGGTGTTCTTCACACTCGTAGCTTTCGTGGGCATTTTTGGAGGAGGTGAGTTTTAAATGACTAAAAAAACAAACAATTAAAATAAAAACAATTTTCTTTTTTCTTTTTCTTTTAAAAATCCCTGCCAGGGCCTGTATTCTCGAAACTTCGTAAGTCATAAGAAGTTCGTAAGTACTAAGCATTTGCCAAACTGTTTTTTTTCTCTTATGTTAATTTGTGAAGAGATCTGTTCTCACTAAGAAGTTCGCAAGTTAAGAAGTTTCGGGAATATACGACCCCAGGATCCGTAGTCTATGAAGCACTCGTAAAGGATTAACTTCAACTCCAGGCCCTAGATCTACACATTCTTAGATCTATATAAAAAATAATTGAGCTTGAGCATGAAAAAGTACTCAGAATGTTTAGCAATCTCATGGCCATTTATGTTGCATCATGTTTTTTTGTGATATTTAAATTTGATATGCTATGTTTTTAAAAGAAATATTTTGACTATGATAATAAATTACTCGGTACTCGAAATTACAGATTATGTTTCCATCGTGAAAGTAATTAGGGTCCGTTGCTCAGAAAATTGTAGCACTACAATAGTTGTAACTGGGCTCCCGCAACAACAAAACAAGCTCTTACCTTACCGTTGAATAATTGTAGGCTACAGTCCGCTACAATAGTTCTGATCAACGGGCACCAGGATTTACAATATTACCGTTAATCGGAAAACAAATTACTGTATGTATCTCCCTGTAACTGTTGTGTTATGGTCTATATCTTTGGGTGTGTGTTATATTTATTTAGTAATTGTTGTTAACTTTCTGTACACTCACCACCACACATTATTTGACCAGGGTCTGGCTACTGTTTCTATGAATGGTACTACTCAAGAGGTTCAGAAGCGGCATACACCATTTACATGGGCGGAATAACACTCACTTTCCAGAAAGAAAAATTATTTCTTGGGTTGGGTAAGTAATATCATGCAATAACAATATTTGTTGTTAATCGTTTATACTTATTAAATATAATAACAGCTATATGTTTCACCATTGATTTCTATATCCTTCTAACATATGAAATTATGAACTGCATTTTATGAAAAATAATATATATCGTTACAGTTTATAGAATAACGGAAATGAACAAAGATTTAATTTTAACCATAATGATTTAAAGGTCAAATAACATGATAATTTCAATAATTTGCTTTCTGAGAACATACATGGAATGTAATACAATAAAGAAAATGACATTAGTAATGGTTTGGTAAGTTATTCACTTAGTTAAGTAACATCCATAGTAATTCTGATGGATTAACTATTTCAGGCATAACGGCGGGAATCATATTTCTGGTGATGGTACTTATCCTACTATTCCTGCTATCTAGGATTAGGATCGCCATTGCCCTTATAAAGGAAGGAAGTCGGTGAGTATCTGAAGCGCCCGTAAATGAGAAAGAAGCGATCGTAAATGAATATTGAAGCGCACGTAAAAGACAAAACCTAAAATCGTAGTTTTACATCATATTATGATAGGTTACAGTACAATATTACGATTATCACGAAGGTCGAATTCCTGAAATTTGTGGCGATATATTGTATGTAAATTTGTGGCGATATATTGTATGTAAATTTGTGACGATATATTGTATGTAACTTTATTTGTGTTATTATTATGCTATAGACCTGCATAATGATTTATGCTGTTTTATTAAAATAAATTCCGAATTTTACAATCTTTGAATATCGTATAGTCTCTTGAGGATTTACCTGACCAAATGTTACCTAAATGTTACCTTTGTGTTCTACAGAGCCGTGGGTAACATGATGTTCACGCTCATCTACCCTATAGTCCCGTTCATCATGCAGCTAGCCGTCATCGGGTTTTGTCTAGCAGTGGCTGTGTATCCTTTTCAAATAGCGGACCATCACGAATATCTACGAGCCACGCTTTTACTTAGCGCTGGTATCCGCAAAGAGACCATAGCGCTCTTGTAGTGATCGCAGACCAAGATGGATACGAGAGCGCCATAGTCCTATTTATTAGTGGATACCAGATGCTCATGAAAGAGTTCGCAAGTTACATAGAACAATCGTAGCGCACAGGGGTGCTCGTGATCATGTTCACAAACCTGGCTGCGACCAATTTGGTCGTAGCTGGTAGTAGCTGGTCTTAAGCGGGTTTTCAATATTAATTCCACAGGACAATCGTAGCGCTAAATATGGAGTTGCTAGGAGTTACGACTCTCGTGGTGCTACGAGTGTTTTGTGCCAGGGGGCCAGATCAGTTCTGTTTTACATGCCAGTCCCTGAAGTGTTGTTATGTCGTCATGGAAACAGCTCCCTTTGACCGCTTACTACTGGGACTGGGACAACGATTTTTTTCTTGGGAATGTTTTGTTATAGTATGATGACAAATTGTCCTGGTAGGTCTGCTCAGAAAATACAATTAAAAATAAAATTAAAATTATCTTCCCAATTGACGTTGACCTTGACCTTCACGTTAGCTTCTTGGCATCCATTGGTCGCAACCAGCAGCTGGCCGCCAATAACGTGACATTTCCCAACGGAACGTTGAATGAAGAACTGATTAAACAGCAGACTGCGGAACTCTTCCAGCAAATACCCTGTGACGGCGCAGTGAGTACCAAGCTCATAGATTAGCCTACTACCGTCAACACAATAAGTGAACGCATAATTATATTACCTGTTTTCCTTCAAAGAGCGGTCAACTATCTATACCACTGGGTTTTGTTTTGTGGTTTAGAGTCCTTTATAAACAGTTTAGATTCTTTCACTTATTACACAACGCAAAGTGACAGGTGCAAGCAAATGCAATGAATGTACATTTAATACTAAATTGCGTAATGCATATAACTGTTTTCAACATTGACGTTACGTTAGTCGCACTGGCTATCATCACAGACGTTACTTTAGTCGCATGCAAATGCTACTGTTCTCAATCCTACTCCTACAATGAATCACGTCCCTGAATGTACGATTTGGAACACCCTGCAAACACTCTTAATGTTCCTGTTAGATTTGCAAGATATTTAATAAAATAAAATAATCATTTTCAGAATGATACGACTCTTGGAAACATCTGTGGCTATCTGAAGTACGGGCGTGGCGAGTAAGTAATAACATTAAATAATCATATTAATAATAATATGTTTTACCTGCAATAATTATGTCAGTGCTAAGCCCGAAAATATTATTTCTGTATTTTAATTGTTACGATATGTTTTGTTGTTGGCTGATTCAAAAACCAATATTCTGATAATTCTATAACTATACTATTTTCATATTTCGCTTAAAGGCGAAATTAAAGGCATACAATTAAGATTGTCTGATGCATAGTTCATGATCAAACGTATGAAGTATGTACATTTTATTTGTCTACACATGTATATTTGGCAGCAAGCTACATTTGTGTTCATGTTTTATTTATACAATGCAATTTTAAGGACTTTTTTAAAACCCATTTTAACCATTTATTTCCACTCCTCAGCTACACGATCTACCTGCAAATATTCAATCTGTTCATGATGTTCTGGATGGTCAACTTTGTAATAGCCATGGGTCAGATGACGTTAGCCGGAGCGTTCGCCTCTTACTACTGGGCCTGGGACAAGAACAAGGACATCCCGATGTTCCCATTGGCTGCTTCATCTTGGAGGTGCTTCCGGTGAGTTACTTCGGAGTTACTTCCCCTTGTCGGCCCGACAATATTCGCTCACAGTTTATGTTTGATTGACAGCAGGCACATATGTGTAAAAGGCCATCTTTATGTCTACGTAAAATCCGCCATGATACGGCTTAAATACTGTTAGCATCGTTCTTACGATGTGTTGGCATACACAACATGAATACTACTGTTACAGTTCGATATGTACTGCATAGGAATCTAATTAATCTAATTAGCCTACGTTTTTGTGCTCAACGCACGTGCTATGCTCAAAAACATGACCTTTTATGAACACAATTCTGTTGAGTATGAAATCGTACTCAGAAAAGTTTCGTAATCTCGGGGCCTCATCTCGTTTCGCTCTTACAGTCTTTAACCCTAGGCTCTCCATGCTAGAGACAACTGGAGATACCTTAAAAATAGCATTGATTGTGCCTAAACGAGAGGGTTAAACAGAAAGTAGCGTCCAAATATCTGAGCATCAATTTCGTATCTGATTTTGATTAAATTGAATTCAAAGTAACGCAAAAGTATAGCAAAACCCTCTAGCACCATGTTTTGTGAACATGCCTCTAATAATAATATTAATAATAATTTCCATATCTATACTGTTTTCCTAAACAGTGCGTAAGCCTGTTCAAAAGCTTTCTCATAGCGCTATATTCTCTCTACATGTTGCAAGATGTCTCTGCCTTGTTTCCAGATACCACATCGGCACCTTGGCGTTTGGATCCCTCATTGTGGCCATAATCCAGATCATCCGAGTGATACTGCAGTACATTGACAGCAAGCTGAAGGGGAAAGAGAACATGATTGCGAAATTCTTCTTGAAGTACGTGAACATTGCTTGTCCAACTTGTCCTCGCAACGGACTAGGTTGACGAAAATACAAGACTATAATCATGATCTTCTCTCAAAATACGGTAGTAAGATTATGAATTATATGCAAGCCCAATTAAATTCGAATTCAGGGTGAAAGGATAAAAGGCAACCTCAAATTAATAAGTGAATACTTTTATTGTTTTAAAAATAAATTGGGAAATGCATTATATGCAAGTGCCATAACTTGTTGTTTGTAGTCATGTATACTACTAGTAAATATAGAAAGTATGCTATTCATAGTTGTAAGAGCTTGTTCGTAATACCACTAATTACAAGAATGGATTCAACCAGAGTATTGTTACATAGAATAACTTCTGGGCTGGTCCAATACATTACAGGTGTGTGGATACGCTAATTGATTCTATGTGACTTTTTAGGTGCCTTATGTGCTGCTTTTGGTGTCTGGAGAAGTTTGTCAGATTCATTAACAAGAATGCATACATAATCGTAAGTAATTTGTTATTACTGTTCTTTGTGCTTAATTCATTTTAGTTAATACATTTTAACAATTCGATATTGTGGAAAATATTAAAAATCTAATTTATGGCGGCAACCGATGTTGTCCTATGGATGCTAGTAGACCGTTTTGTAGAATCTAGCAGGAAAGTTGTGTACTTGAATTTACATTTAGTTTCACATCCAATATCCGGTACAGTATGACATGTGTTAATGCAATTATCCTAACTATACAAAGCAACAGATTTAGAAAACAACATGTCAAAATAAATAATGTTACACTATCTATTGGAAGGTCTACGAACCGCTTTATTTTGTTTCTATTTTGAATAAACAAACATAAGTCATTCCTAATGTTGCAATTATATCACCAGACTGCTGTCTACGGAAAGAACTTCTGCTCAGCCGCTAAAGATGCGTTCTTTCTCATCTTGAGAAACATTGTCAGGTAAAATCATGGAACTTTTTACTTTCTTACAACGGTCGTTCTTTTTTCGAAGCTATATACTGAGCGACAAAAGAAACGCGAGGTTATCCAAGTATCATGTTGATTGAGATTTAAAATGATAAATATACATTTTACCTTTGAAAGAAAATGTAACGGAGACTTACATATCTGGTGGGTTTTTTAGTGGCTATTAAGTTAAATTCACAATTAGACAACACGTTTTAATGTCCTTTTGTCAATTTGAAATGGCTACAAAAACTATAAATCTATTATCTAATTTATTCTTACAATAATTATGAAAATAAGAGGGTATTTGTAAAAGCAAAAAACCCATATATGTTCATTTGTGTATTGATTGATTGAATTTATGCTTTACACAATCAATCAATACACACATCGTGTAAGAGTGGCTGTAACAAGGTATTTTCAGGCTATATTTTGGAATGATCTTCAAACAATATAGATACTATAATATCTAATATGCAGTGACACATTTAACAGTAGTGTTATGATTTTGTATAAATTGTATTATATCCTCGTTATTTTGAAGCTTAACGGAGAGAGAGAAAAATGCACGTATATTTAAATTAATATAACAATGCCTAATGTTGTATTTTCAGGGTGGTCGTCATTGACAACGTTACCGACTTCCTTTTGTTTATGGGGAAGCTTGTAGTGGTCGGTCTTGTAGGTGAGTAAATGAGAGTTACTTCCTCTTTGTTTTCCATCCGAGCTGTACAGTAGGGCTCACTTTGATGCTTGAAATGATATACTAGTAAGTAAAACGGTTCTAAACCACAACTTCAAAAAAAGAAATTACAATTATTATTATTTAAATTGTTGACATCCTTTTGTGAAGCGATGTCCAAAATAGTCTGGTGGTCAGACCTCGACTTTAGGCTGAACCGACATTAATGTACATACAATGTCTAATATGGTGGTTTGGTAATTTAGTATGTCCTGAGTCAGAAACTACATAAGGACACTGACATATTTGGGAAACCTTATTATTTTTAAATACCACTTTTGAGAAATAATAATTAATTTTTATCTGATTTTCATTTCGGATTTTATTTTAATGATTCCTAAAATTCAATGTTCGCTGTTTTCTTTTGTACAGGTGCATTCTCATTCTTCTTCTTTGATGGACGTATTCCATACCTGACCCAGTATACGCCCGTACTCAACTTCTACCTTGTTCCCATCGTCGTGAGTATAACTGAAATATTTTATTAAGGAAAGTTATAGGCATTAATTCACTGGTCTGTCAGCACCACCCGGTGCTCGCAGGTTTACTGCAACATTCAGTACTACGGATGTTGCGGGCTTCCTCCAACCATAAACTGACAAGCCGTGATTATAAGTGAAACAATCTTGAAAGTGAATTAAAGTAACCCTAATTAATAATAATAATAATAATTCGTTGGTGAGATTTTTTTCGTAACAATTTTTATACTTGAAACTTATCAGTTCATAAGACGCAATTCAAGTGCGGACACTCAAGTTCATTTGAGAGAGGGTCGGAGCTCAGAGATCACCACAAGTGTCTTTCTTGTTATCACTGTGACCATGTTGTTCCACACACTTGTAAACCTACAGCTATTCGAGAGGCTATAGATCGTAGCGTATGTGTTATAAACAAAAAAGCATACCCACTGCGACGTAAAACGAATAATCACTCGCTGACTCGAGAGCTTACACTTGTCTTTACAACTCTTCAGCTTCAAGTGTTTGATAACATTGGCCAGGCCCCGAGATTACGAATCCTGCTGAGTACGAGTTCATGCTCTTGAAAGCTCCAGTTGTACATGTGTATGGTTTAAACATAGTTTTATTCAATAATGAATGATGATTGATAATCAAGATGTAACACATATTTTTATACCGCTCCTCGACACGTGATGATTATACATGTGCTTAATAAAGCTAACATTGAAAACAAACTAAATTGTAAGTGTGGAAGTTTGAACTCCAGCAATAGAAGATTTCGTAATCCCTGGGCCTGAACACCTCAGATGCTAGCAGTATACTACAGTGACTATTTACACGTTTGTTACATTGCCTATATGCATATCTTACTATATATACGATGTTGTATGTCATTAGTTGTCTATTTATAATACAAGCTTATAGTCCGTCAACGTGACTACCTTATCTCTATGAACGTATTGAAAACCAACGAGACCTGCTACAAAATGTGGCTTGTTTCCCCAATACAATATACTTGTGTAGACAAGTCAAATATACATACTTTCAGGCAACATACGTATGGAAATGAAATATGTCAACAAACCGAGAGTGTATGTCTAACCCTCTCCATGCTGGAGGCAACCGGAAATGCCACTAAGAGGAGTGTCTGTCTAATCCAGCAGGAGAGGGGTTAATGTCCCATTTGTGCTGATGTGGTTTCTTTTGTGAATGTGCTAATGTGTTTCTTCTTCTGCACTTTCAGGTGTCGATCATAGGGAGTTACGTCATAGTTTCCTGTTTCTTCAGCGTCTACGAAATGGCGGTGGATACGTTGTTCTTATGTTTCCGTAAGTATATAGTCTTCGTACATACATCTACCAGTAACCTACGAATATCTGTAATAACAATAATTTAGTAATAACTTAATACTAATAATAGTAGTAAATTAGTAATACTAATAAGAAAAATATAAGCAAAATTATTTTTTTAAATAAAAAGATTAATAATTATGATAAATCATAATAAAAAAAAAAAAGATTAGAAGAAAATAATAAAATATTAAGAAAACAAAGCTTATTTTTTATTATAATAAAACATTTTTTTTTAGATAAATACATAAAATAAATAAAATGTGGATTAACATAAACTTTAGTGCGGTGACCTATCACTATTTATCATTGGTACATATCTGTTTGTTAAATTGTAGCATATGTCCTTACACAGTAGAAATCCACCACGTATGTTGAATAATAAATGAATAATGTTATTATGTCGACAGTGGAGGATCTAGAGAGACACGACGGCTCAGAGGAGAAGCCTTACTACATGAGTGGGGAACTGATGAACGTTCTGGGGAAGAAAAATGTCATACAGAAGAAGAGCTAAGACTATCAGACTGTCATGAAGAACTGAGTATGCGCACGAATCTGCTACAAAGAGTTGAGACTATGTAACATGAGTCTGTCATGAAGAGCTGAGTATGCACACGAGTCTGCCATCCATGAAGAGCTTAGACTGTGCACGTGACTGTCATGTGACACGTGTGTCACTGCAGATTTCATGTACTACATCAATGTGATTTAAATCCGTCCCTCGAAACTCTTTCAAGTTAAGAGTGGAGTTTCCTGTCTTATTCAACCAAACTGTGATATATTTGAAGAGATTGTTACGCATGTTAGATGTGAAAATGCTATTAAGAAGTCTTTTCATGATTAGCATGTTTCTCGACCTGTTAGGTCATGAATATAATGATGCAAATTAACCCAGCCTATTGGCGTAGAAATTGTGGAAGGGTAGAACATTTTAATGAATGATTATATATTTCTTTTCTTGATTTTTTATTTAAAATAATATATTTGTAGATGTTTCTATCAAAAACTAAATGTTCCTCCCAATACAATCCCTAAGTGTTGTTATGCGACCCGTGTAAATAACATGAGTGTGTTATATTGTAAAGTCCATAGATAGATGTCTCTGTAATGTATTCACATACCGAACACTGTGATATGTTTCCTACCTGAACTCAGTATTGATTACATCCTCGATCAGGGCTGTGTGTTCACTGAATGTCTTGTGAGCATTTGTTAGACTGATAGTATATTCAGAATGTATAATGTTCGTAAACTCTCCAATTAGAAGATTATTGATTATTAAGTTTTTATTATGATGATGACCATCTGCCCTGCTCGAACTTACCTATTCCTCCCTCCCTCTCTCTCTCTCCCTCCCTCCCTCTCTCTCTCTCCCTCTCTCTGCCTCTCTCTCTCCCCTCTCCCTCTCTCGTCCTCTCTCTCTCCCTCCTCTCTCTCTCTCTCTCTCTCTCTCTCTCTCTCTCTCTCTATCTCTCTATCTAT
>JAVCKZ010096912.1:0-24493 GCA_034780755.1 Lepetodrilus elevatus | reverse complement strand
TTTTCATTCCATGAAGTATTTACCGAGATAATCTACGAAATAGGGGGGTCAATGCATTTCATGCCAAACTATAATGTCAAGATATTTTATGATGTGGAACTAAGTGTTGTTTGAAAACGACAAGTCAAAAACTCTACAAGTACAATACTACAATATTATTCTAATCATGGCTTAAAAGTAGTTCCGACCGTGTGAGTGAGTGAAAAACTGTCAGTTTAACCGTGGTTTAACTGAAATACTGTCAGTTAAACAACGGCATTAACAATACAAAAGTAAAACAGGTATGGTTTAATTAGCATTAGGCAGGACTTCCAGATGGGCAAGTGTCCGGTTTATGCGCGGCCATCATATGCGAGGTCTACTACAGGTGCACAACCATCCCAATACACCTGCAATAACTCGGGATGAGTCCAGTCACAGCATTGGAAGGCCTTGGAAATACAAACAAAAACAATGGAACCAAGGTGTAACGGAACTGGATTTACTTGTGTTTTGCACGTACAAATAGCACATATTAATGCACAACATACACACACACATTTATACACAAAACTGAAAAAGTGTAAAAATTCAGATTGTCAATATGAACAACCATTAGATTTTCAGTCTGTATGGTCTAGATTAAATATTTTACAAATACTGAAACTGACGAACGTGTTTTAGCATTTTAGAACTTGAATGTGCTAGCTACTTCTTAGAACATATTCTGTCAGCTTCTAATATCTAAGACCAAACTAATGTGCAAGTACGCCAGAACCAAGTCAGATGTCACCATATCATCTTTACCCAATGTAGGCCAAAAGGTACTACTCTTCCAAAAGTTCAAAGTGGAAGAGAAGATAGAGCAATAACAAGTCAATGTGTCAAGCTAGAAACAGCCAGAAAAGAAAGGCAAAGTTAAAGTTTATCAACTTGATTAAAAGGTGGATAATTAATTTCGTCAAACTACCAATCATTAACATTCTTACAGCTGCTGGAAAGGCAACCTAAGTTACCGAACACAGAAGAGATTTTCATTCATCCATTTGGGATAAGGAAAAGATCACTCAGGATCAGAACGGACCATTGAAAGGTGAACGAGATGTCGTATCATGACTGAAGTTCCTAATATTCACTAGCTACCTATACATCTCTAGCACAATTGTCAACAATGTACAAGTCCTACCTACATACATCAGGATAAAATATTTACACGGTCGAGTTCAATGCAACGAACGCATGAATTATTATGGAAATGTACATATGAAAGATGTTGATAATGAAGAAAACTAAGATTATTCGTCTATGACTGGGAAATGCAAAGAATGTTCAAATCTTATTGAATAGCTATACAGTCTGACCCCATTACAATGGTTAGCTATACAGTCAGACCCCATTACAGTGATATCTGTAATAACGATTTCTCTGCTTACCGGTCAACTTTGAACCAATAGATTTCCTACTAAATACAGTTGTTTCGCTTAATGGTCAGATTTTAAAAAACCCGGAAGGGTATGGTATAACGGGGTTCTGACTGTATAACTGTTACACTGCAACGAGTAAAACCATTAGAATCCAATGTTCTGTAGCTCACATGGCAGAATTGTATATACACATATTTATGTTGCTGCTTCAGTTATAGTCCATAGACTTTGTACAAGTCATTACCTATATGACATACTAGTACTGTAAATCATGAAATTAATGCGTCACTAATTTAATGCGACCTCTAGATTTTAGACGTAAATGCGACACCAATAAAATGCGAACGGGCATGTCTCCATATATGTTTTCCTCCAAGTGTTACCTTTAACGCGCAACAATTAAATGTGACAATATGCCGGTCGCATTTTTCGCATTAATATTCTGTTGGCATTAATTTTATGATTTACAGTATTTGACCTTAAGAATTTTGTAATTGGATTGGATTGGATTTGCAGCAGGAATCTCACCCATGTGCAAAGATGAACATTTGTCTTGTAGGATGGATCTGGAGCATTATAAATATAAACGATACTTTATCATGACTGGCGAAATATGTAAAAATGAGAAGAAAAAAAGTAATATACATTATAATTGTAGTAATATTGGATGCAATTCCTTAGTGATCAAGTATCATTCTAAATAACATTTCTGACTGAAATTAATTCACAAGCATAGAAAGGAATTTCCCAGCACAATAAATACTTTTCATAGATATCCCTACTCTGAAGAAAAAGAAAACTAATTGTCTTACCGGTGTGAGATCGAACATGCTGTTTGAGGTGGCTGGACTTCTTGAAAGTCTTCTCACAGTACTCGCAAACATAGAGCCGCTTGCCGTCACCGTTGTCGTCGTGTCCCAGCAGCACCTCCCCGTCAGTGTCGCCCTCCGCATCACCGTCACCGTCGGCATCCTCTAAGTCATCCTCATCCATGCCATCTTCTACCTGGTCGTCCACACCTCTGTAATACAGCAGTACAGGAGACGTACAGGAGACGTACAGGAGATGTACAGGATGAGTCATCATGAAGGAGAAGCATCAGCCATCAACGATTTCTTACAAACTAATTTTCAAAATATGATTTTGTACTCAATGGCAACAACATTAGTAAAAGAGAACACAAAAGAGTGAGAGTGGAGTTTAACGTTGCTGCAGCAATCTTTCATCAATATGCGACGATACTCAAAAAAAAGGAAAATGTCACATAATGAACCAATAAACCATACGACTGAATAACGTATTGCTGAATAACTTATCGCTGAATAACATATCGCTGAATAACATATCGCTGAATAACGTATTGCTGAATAACGTATCACTGAATAACGTATGACGGAGTACGTACCTCGTCTCCAGGATGTTCTGCATGCTGGTGCTGGGCATGGACGTGGAGAGTACGGACGGAGTGATGGAGGAGAACGCGGCCGACGTCCCCTGCTGCTGTACCTCCAGCTGCTCGCCCAGACCCGGGGACTGGATGGTGAACTGCGTCCCCACCTGCCCGCTCAGCTGACTGTTGAGGGTGTTGGTCACTTGTGTCCCAAGCGGTGTGGTCAACTGACCGCTGAGCTGACCGCCGATGCCCAGAGACGTGGTCACTGTCTGTCCCAGCTGGCCGAAGTTCTGCTGGCCGTTCAGGAAAGTCTGGCCGAATGTCTGTTGCTGGCCAAACACCTGTTTGAGAAAAGATGACAAAGATCAGTTATGTGTAACATTTGGAATACTTAAAATTAAGGCAGCATTCACAATGTTGGGTCCACTAAGATAAAAGAAAATGAAATGTAAATTATTTCTCTTCTATTCCATTTTAAATTCAACTTTATTCCATTTAACTAATGCAGCTATTTTACAAAATTGAACTTCTTACAATAGTAGTGAATGACTATGGAGCTTAACGTTGCTGAGGTAATCTTTCACACATTTGCGATGACTAAACATTTACAATAGAAGGCTTGAATGCCTAATGAGGATAAAACGTAACAATCCACCGACCTGTTGGTTGAGCGTCTGTTGGAGCTGGTGATCGATAACGGTCCCGGTCAGGTCCTGTAGCGTGGCCTGACTTAGCACTGAGCCCGGGTCCTGAGACATTGACGTGGCCGGGACGAGCTCCTGCTGTGTGATGGTGGTGGTGTGTCCGATGTCATCTTGCTGCAGCACCGACAGGTCGGCCGTCGTCTGTGGCTGGTTGAAGTCGTCCGACGTGATGACGGTGTCGGCGACCGACTGTGGCTCGTCTTCTGTGACCACGGTCTGCTCGTCTGTCTGCAGCGCTTGTAACGCCAACTCGTGTCTGACGAGGTAAAAGCATTATGAGACTCATAAACAATGTGATTAGGATTCATGGATGGCACTAGGCTTGTATTTAAATTAGTTTTTCTTGAATTGGGGTACAGAGCTGCTTTTAAGATTGTCAGTTTAGAGCAGGAGGAAGCCGATAACATCCGTAGCGCTGAATGTTGCAAAGCAAGCCTGCAAGCACCGGCTGGTACTGACAGATCAAGGATGACAACTGCATTGCCACGTTACATAACAGCACATCCTATCAATATTGTACTAGAAAGGTAACTTTTGCAAACATTTTGATGCTGTGCTCACATGGCAGGATTTGAACCCGGAACCTTTCGCTCCAAAGTCCAACGATCTACCATTGTGCTACAACCTGTCCCCCACCCCTACCCATTATAGTGACCAATCTACTTCCAAAGGTGATACTAAATTTTTACCAAATGATTGCGTCTCAGTGTGGGGCAGCAACTCACCTGTGAGTCTTCATATGCTTCTTGCAGTTGACGGACGTCTTGAAAGTCTTCTGACAGTATGGGCACATGAAGGGTCGAACCTCGCTGTGAGTGGACATGTGACGCTTCAGACTGCCGTTGGTTGTGAATGTTGTGTCGCAGATCAGACACTTGTAAGCCTTAATACCCGAGTGTGTCCTGGAGTGTGCCTTTAAGACGCCACTCGACACAAATGACCGGAAGCAGGTGTTGCATCGGTATGGTTTCTCACCTTAACAATGGTGGGAAAAAATGTCAGGATTAATATCTTCAATATACTGGTTAAAGAGATCCATTTCAGTATATTGGTTAAAGTTTTAATTGTTTCTGTGATAATATTTCACATTTTGATTACAACTAGCCAATATTCGAGTCTGTAAGCCATACTATACACATACAAGAAAATGAATGGATAAATCGTCGACAGTTTAACACAGAGACAAGCTGACAGTTACCTGTGTGAGATCGTACATGCTGCTTGAGATGGCTGGACTTCTTGAAGCAGCGCCGACAATAGTGACACTTGTATGGACGGTCCACCGACCCCGACTCACCCAGGTACTGGCTGAACACGTTGTTCCTGGGTGGCTGCTGGATCAAGCCTGCAATGAAATAGCACCGAGACTTCAAACACATTCACCTAGTTCTGGGCCGGCCTGTATGGAGTAATGGAGTAACTCTGTGGTAGCAATTTTTTACTTTTTTTAAAATTATTTTTTAAATGGGATTTAGAGTCACTATCAAGATTATTTCACTTATATCCTGACTTGCCGTAAATGCCTTTGTCTATGGTAATCATTCAATATACAAGTTACCAAATAATGAATAAATAGGACATACTTTTCATATTCAAATAAATTGTGAATAAAATCAAAACCACACTCAGTAAATGATTAACCAACAAAATTTGTTTGTATTTTTCTGCCACAACTGGAAGACATTTTACCTGTGTCAGTGATGAGAATGGGCTCCTGTAATGGTATTTCTGGCAGTGACATATCCTGTCTGTTCCGTCGTATTGACCTTGACCTTGGTCGTCTGTCGGGGTTGTCGCGGAAGTGCGAGTGAACATGCGACTTTCGGTGAGCGGAGGTACGGAATTTCTTGTCGCAGTGTGGACACTCGAATGGTTTGGCACCTTAAAAATACAAAGTAAATATGAGGAAAACTCATAGTAATATTGTAAAAGAAATATAATTTTCGCTTGATTTTCGATTTAAATATGAAGGAAATTGTCATATGTTAACACACAATACGCCAACAAATATTTATAATAAAAAAAATTGATGATGTTTAGATCCGTTTTCAAGATTCTTTTACTTATATCACAGCATTGTATTTTTTTTATATTTTGCTTAGTTTCTGACAGGTTTCCATCTAGTTTCGACCTGCTTTCCACATAATTTCCGCCTACCTGTGTGGAGACGCACGTGCACCTTGAGACTGCCTTGTGTGGAGAAGAGTTTGCTGCAGTCGTTGCACACATAGTCCTTGATGCCGCTGTGGGTCTTGATGTGCGCGGTCAACGTGCTCTTGACGGCGAATGCGCGGAAGCACTGCGTGCACTTGTACGGCTTCTCGTGGGTGTGGATACGGATGTGTCGGACCAGGTCGCTGGGCTTCTTGAACTCCTTGGAGCAGTACGTGCACTGATGCCACCGCACTCCGTTCACCTACAAACATGGGGACGGTCGTTCATGGGTTAAAAGTTTGACTGAATAACTACCTTTCGGTCTTCAACTTGTTCAATTTGTAAATGAAATGGTAAAAAAAACAAGAATTAAAAAAAAATAAAAAATCTGTTTTTAAATTTAGAAAATGATAATTTGCAAATATTTATCATGTTCGTATTGTTGGTGTAAGAATTTTTTTCCCAGTGATTAATTTAGGTGTTCGGTTTATTAGAGGGTTTGAATTATTGAGGTATTTACAGTACCTTGCGGATGACGTGTTTCTTGACGGTGCCCGTGGACGGGTCGTGGACAGTGATGGTGGACAGTGAAGGGTTGGTGATGGTGGAGGCCATGGAGGTGACCGCCGCCGGTGCTTGACCATCGGTCAGCCCGCTGTTCTCCAGGGCCTGTTGTAAAATGTCCGACGCCCCTCCTGCAGCTAGAGCCGCCTGAAGCAAAAACAAAGGAGGTCAGAGGTCGTATAATTTAATGCAAGACCCGACTAGTCAAACTGGTCTATATTCAACTATAAACCAGGGATCGAAATCAAAACTAGTCCTCTAGCCTGGGCCATTTCTCCAAATGCTAAAGGTATCCTAACCTAAGGTCTAGTAGAAATTCATAACATTTGTTATTTGTATCACTATTCGGGCAAGTAGATTTTAAAGTTAGTTTCTATCGCTGCTATAAATCAATAAAATATTAATTTGATTATCGCAGACCGACCTGTTCCTGGTCCATAACCTGCTTGTGTCGGGGGTCCTGCTCCTGGTCGGAGGTCGCGTCCATGGCGACGGTGGAGTCAGACAGCTCCAGCAGCTGTTGGATGACGGTGTCGTTGATGGTCTTCGCCTCCTCAGGCCCAATCCGTCGCACCTCCACCTGCGTCGCCAACTCCTGTAAGCACAAAGGTCAGAAGTCACATCCACAGCTCGACAGTAGCCCTATGTGTGCAGTCAGTTACAAGTCTTGTTACAATCATTCTGTATATACACAGATTCCTATAAGCAATACGTGTGCAGTATGCTACAAGTCTCCTAGCGCTACAATTGTTCTGTCTTGCACAAGAGTAATGACCGTAAGTAACTTACACATTGGTCCGAGTGAGCTCTGCTGATGTGAGCGTTGAGACTGCCGAGCTTCTTAAACACGCAGCTACACTCTTCGCACTCAAACATGGGGCGAGTTCCGTCTTTGGCGATATTATGAACCCTCTGTCAAAAGAGATAAGTCAGAATGGTAGTAATGACAGTTTATTAACCATCATTATATAAAATTGCAAAAAACAAAAGCAACAGTAAAATCCCTAAATAATTTTCGAAGTGAGTGATTTGTTGCTTATGTCATAACAGTAATCTGTTACCCAATATGCAATTAATTAATTTTCAAAACAATATGTATAATAATATTTATAATAAAAATAATAATAAATAGTACACAATATCAAAAGCGCATGACTCCATGCTAATGCATGCTGAAAGCACTATTATCCTGGTCAATGTATCAATGTGTACTCATTTACCCTTCTCAACTCCTTAACCCTATCCATGCTGGAGGCAACCGGATAAGCTGCGAAAATCAGAGTCTGTGCCTAATCCAGCAGGGATAGGGTGAGCGAGTGATTATGGATTTAACGACGCTGTGGAAATCTTTCACCCATTTTCGACAAAAACTCCCTAGGATTATACAACCAGAGCAACCGTATTTTGGGCACTAGAAGTTTAATACAGTACCTGTATATGTGCACGTAGATTTCCTTTCTGAGCAAATGTCATGGGACAGAATTCACACATGTGTGGCTTCTCCCCTGTGTGTTTACTGATGTGTATCTGCAACGCTCCCTTCTGGTTGAACGCCTTGTCACAAGTCTTACACTTGAAAGGACGCTCTCCTGAAACATTTAAACCAAGACATGGTCATGATTCTGCACAGTCAAACACAGATTAAGTACATTATTGGTAAGCTAGATATTTATCAAACTGGCCCAGCACTACCAGCGATAGAAACTAACTTTAAATCTTACTAGCCCGAATAGTGATACAAATAACAAATGCTATGAATTTCTACTAGTCCTTAGGATACCTTTAGCATTGGGCGAAATGGCACGGGCTAGAGGACTAGTGTTAATTTCGATCCCTGTAAGGATAGGGAATACATAGAGGATATTCAAGTTTGTTTATCAAATCTCTAGGATGTAAACAAAATATATAATACATCTGGCTATATAAGGTTGTGGTGAATTATATTTTATTGGGAAAACTACAGTTAGAACTAAGACATTTATCATGTCTAATAATAACCATCTACCTGACCAATAAAGATGTGTATTTGTAGTAGCCCCACCTTTGTCCAGAACACCCAGCACCTGCCTGTCTCTGAGTGTCACCCCTAGTTGGAGGGACCGTCTCAAAAAACATCAGTGCATTTTCTTAATAATGTTACGTACAGGTAACATAACTGTACAGTAAATGTTTATGTATATTGATGTTTACTATTCTAATCCTAATCCTAATCTGATTACTGATTTGGGTTTTTATATTTTATTTGCAGTTGGTATTGAAAATTTGCAATTTTACGATTATATATTTATGATAATACAGCTATTAGATTTTATTTGAAATCAATAGCACTTGGCCATAGGTCTGAATTGATGGACTAACACTTGTAAAAGCTGATTAGCTTCAACTCAATCAAATACTACCTTGGTATGATCAGCTCACACAAGTGTTCTTCATCCTGCTTGTGCTATGATAAATGCTAATTAATTGTATCAATAAACTGTTAAGTGTTATGAATCATAATTATCATTAATATTGATATGAGCATAATGAGGAACGTTTAGTATATTCAAAACAGTAGCACAGTATGTATAGTCAAAGGTTATCCTTTGGAGTTAATAAATAAGCTTCTTCATACACATGTACCTTATATAAATCGTAAGCATCCTAGAGTCTTACAACATCCTAGAGTCTTACAACATAAATTAATAGACATGGGAAGAGGTAATCATTAATTTCTTAATAATTTTTACCCACCACTACTATCGTCCTTACTACTAAGTACTAGACTAGTTTTATTGAAGACTAGGCTAGAATTGCTTTGCCAGAATATTTCTTTTGATTGTTGTTTGTCAAATTGGTTAACCACTGTTATGTTGTGGCATATTGGTATGTTTTTTTGGGGGTACAGGGACTAAACATTTATAAGTGTTCATGATTCTGACCATGTGTCAACCCCTTGTTTTCGTAGCACTGGGCAAACTTAACATTGAGGAACATGGAACTCTTGTCTGGTCCAATATAACAATATTACCATATCTATAGTGTAGATTTTCATTTCCTGCATGCTTGGCTGAACAGCTTAAGCTTGCATTGAGAAGGTTGAAATCATTGTTTGTATCAACTTTTGGTATACTTGTATAAGTTGTAATCAAGGATTACCGTATATATATAAAGTACACACACGTTAGAATTATTTTGGTCAGGTCATATTTTCGCCAATGACCAATATTTGACCACAACATTCACGCTTGAAGTATAATGATTGCATGGTGAAGCCCTTGCTAGTTACCATGTTAACAGAGCATTCTGAGACAGTGGTCAGGGCAAATGACTACCTAGGGTAGAGCGGCTTTAGCAGATGTTGTATGGAGTATCTTATAAGGGACAATTGTTATCACTGAGGAGGCGAACAAGCCTAGAGCCCGGGTTTTTGTTTAAACTCCTTTGGGTCGTGACCTCACTTCACAAACAGCTTTTTGAAAACCTTTATCATCATAGGTCATATCTGCAGCTGTCCCTAATACAACCTGCAGGTCTGATGTTTCTGTCCTGTAGTTGTACGACATTCACTGACTTAATTTAACCCTCAAAGTGCTGGCGGCAACTGGAGATACCTTATTATACAGAAGACATTTTTTATATTTGTTTTCTTTTTAATGTCCAGCACAGATACTTTGTAAAAACCCAATCTAAGGTATGTATTGCAATAAAATTAATACTATATAGGTCTATAACCTATGGTTGCATCTGTTGAATATATTTTTAATTACGAAAATTATGATGGGATACTTTTTAATTAAATACTTTTTTTTCATGTTTAGAACAATCATTTTAAAGTAAAGTTGAGCATTCAAAACACGTTCTTTGAACCATCTGTCAGGTTGTTGACATCATTCAAGAGAAGTAAGTAATAATTTAGTAATATTGTTATAGTATTCTTGGTGTGTCAGTACCAGCCTGTGCTCACAAGTGTACTGCAACGTTCAGCACTACTGATGTTGCAGGTTTCCTCCTGTCCTAAGCTGCGATATAAGTGAAAGAATCTTAGTATTATTATTATTTTGTTTTTGAAACGGTAACTTCTGTAAACATTGATGCTGTGTCTCCGCAGTGGGTTTGAACTCGGAACCCTTGGCTCTGAAGTCCACCACTGGGGTCACTTGCCATTGATGATACTGGAAATAATAATACTAATTGTAATACTAATTAATAACGACGACGACAACAACAGCAACAACAACGAAAGTGACGACAGTAGTCAAAGTATTTTTAGCTTGTCATGGAAAAATGGATATAGCTACAAAGGGAAATTTCAATCACCTTCACTTACTTTCCACTGTTTCTGCATGTTGTAGTACTGGTAAACATGCAGAGCGTAAAGCTGTTTTCAGATACTGATAGCTTGCAGACTTGATTTACGATGTAAATCCATATCGTACAGATTGTATGGAGTATAATATTATGACAGAACAAAGACAGATGGTGGTTGTTGTACAACATCTACATGCTTAGCTGTGAACACCACAATCTCTCAAATGGACATCCGGAATGCTAATTGTTAATAGTATCATGAAATGACAATGTTCACGACATCATATTTCTGATTACAAGAACTTGTTGAAATAAATGACTGACTGGGGGTGTGTAGAAACTGGCTGGTGATGGCTGGGGATAAGTTCATGCACAGTACAGATCTGAAAATGTGATTATAGCCTGTGGAAGTATTGCTGTCTAATGTTCAAGATGTACACATGGCCTAACAGTTGGCAGTCTCTCAAACACACACAACACACAGACACACCTATTGCCCTGGCCACCAGAATGCCACTCGCTAATTGTCTTTTGTGTGCGCATTTCTCTTTCCAAAATTTACTTATTGGATTAGTCAGGATAATAATTTTCTCATGTGTTTGATACTGATAGGGTGTTTTATAGGGAATGTTAAAAAATAGTTATTTTTTCAAATTCTAGGTACGTTTTATAGGGAATGTTAAAAAATAGTTATTTTTTCAACGTCTAGGTACGTTTCAAGACTGAGACTTATATTATTTTATACAGCAATTTGCATCCTAGTTATCCATGCTTTTTTTATTCCTGTTTCTGTTGAATCCGCTTTTTGTCAGGTCTGTGCGTGGAATTGTAAAGCATGGCTAAACATGGCTATGGCTGTTCCTCTTACAATCATATTTATTACTGAAAGATTTTGAAAATCAATATGTCTGTGTTAAGAGTACTGACGAGAGACAATGACGACGTTTTCTTCCAGTTCAGGCTGTAGGAATCATCTGGTAAACATGGCTGTCCAATGTGAATAGAGCCTCATTTCTGGTGCTCACTTGTGATTCAACAGTATTTCATGACTAACCCAAGTTCGAATCATATATTGAAGGTTTTAGATCAATCCATGTCCCAGCTAAATATTATACCCATGTATCTACTGTCTCTATAACATCTAATGCATCTTGTGGTATCTTGTCGATTAAAAACCATCACAGTATTCAGTGTTCGATTTAATTGGGGGTCCGGGTGGTCATTTGAAAATCTGCAATGTTAAAGGTATCTGTGTGACCCTCTGAACATTACAGATTTTACCAACATTAACATTGGGCCTATGGAGAATGATCCCCATATTATTTGCTTTATTTCGAACACTGGTATCAGTATCAAGCATTGAACAAATGTATTCTGAGTGATATAAACATTTAATATGTAACCGATCACCATTCACACAAATGATACTGTGTACACGTTTCATAATTCCATCCGAGAAATAACGGAACGCCCAGTGTATTCAGTCAGCACAGCCTGGCAGTACTGGTAGAAAGCCGACTAAAATGAGAGAATTCCTCCATCTCACAAATGGCAGCAAATGTAATGCATCTGTTTGCCAGTCTCTGTGCCTTGGCTACACTTAACTGTCAGTTAGTCAGATGTATCACCTTTATTGAATCAATGCGCTGGTCCAGAGCTACTGCTTAAAATAATCTTGGCGGAGCGTACTTAAAATAATGTGATGCGAGGAGGAGGTAGGGCTACAGCTCCAAGACAGGAATTTGTACTCAAAGACTCTTAAAATTCCCATCTTTGGAGGTCGCACATCAAGACTTGCAGATATGCCTCAGGAACAGGAGAGTAATGTCTGTAGATGCTCTGTTCATGCATATTTTGGCCGCGTCGATGTGCATTTCATGCTTCCGATTGTGACAGGTCTACACATTTATCTATGCCTTAGTGAGATTTAGAAACCTTATTGCCACTTGAAGGAGTATTTAATATGTAATATACAGTATGTAAACTGTTTTGTCTCGTTTTACTCAGTTGTATTTCAGTGATTTGTGACGGTTTCTGATTGATGTATGATTATTGTATTCTTTAATGCAACAAATTGCATTCTTTTATGTACACGATATGAGAGGAACATTCTGGGCTTTTTTCTGTGTAAACCCTTTTAGCGTGTTTAGTGCGAGCGTTTAGCTTTATGACTATTATCACTGTATTAAATCCTACCAGGTGCCCTAGGCTGTTGGCACTGATGTTAACTAAACCAACAGATAAAATGTTAATTTGTTATATTCTAGCCTTATTGAAGTAGATTATTATTTTAGTAGATGTACCGTATTTAGGTATTGTACCGGTAGTCTTATGAGACTGACATGTAGTGTTGACAGTGTATGCTCTGATGGCACTGGGGTTAATGCATTGTCAGTTGATGATTATGACGCTGAGAGGCAGGGGTTAACATTGGAGTAAGACATCCCAAGTACTGTGGAGTATATTTGCACACAGTACTAATTAACAAGTAGTATAGATTTCCTTATCACCCTTGTTGGCAGGAGTAGGCATTTCCTGTCTAGTGAAGATAGATTCTTGAAGTTCCCTTCAGCTTGAAAATCTTCATCATCAGTAGTGTTCAATAGGATTATTGCTCTTGTGCTCTTGTGTGTATATTCACGCATTGAGAAGAGCTACAAAGTATTGTGTGAACTCTGGTACATAGATTGCAGTTTAGGTTGGCTTTGACCTTCTTGCTGTTGACGGCAACTGGAGATGCCCTGTATAGAATAGCATTCCCGATTAATCCACCAGTGAGGAGGGTAATTAATCATGTCTTATAGTTACTTAGTCAAATCCGACTCATGGTCAGAGAGCATCACAGACTTGTTCTATAGGACTAGATTCTTTTTGTTAATTTTAGTGGTTGTCTAAATATAATTCATCGCATATGTATATTATGTTTGTGTCTAGTTCAAGTGTTCTCATCAGGTCATGCATATATGTATGTAACTTGTTGAATATTTTAGTGTCTGTAATCTAATATCTGTACAGCCATTGCTAAAGTTAAACCTGCCAACCACCCCCCCCCCCCCCCTCCCTTATGGAATACCTGATGGAATACTAAAATAAAGGCTGGAACTTTATGGCTTCTCTGGTTGCCTCCCAAAGTCAGAAGGTTAATATTGAGAACTTGCTGAACAAAGGCATTCATTATAGCTGAAGTTGGATACCTGGTAGTGTTACGTGTGTTGTATTGTTAGTGTTGGTGCTAGTCCAATGGGGATTACGTTTACTTATAGATGCCGGTTAACTTTCTATGATTTTCTCATGATATTTTAGGTTTTATTTTTATTTCAGTTGTTTGTGGGTCAGTGTGCAACAAGTTTGGATAGGTATGAACGTAAACAGGTTTAAGGTGTATTTGTGTTTAAGTTATAAATATGTATTCAATTTGTGCGAAGGTTGGATACGGTCTGAATGTAAACAACTTGACTATAGATATTAATGCATAGCGGAAGGGGGAAACCAGTGCATTTGGTGACTAATGATTCACTACAGGCTTGTATGCTTCGCAATGCAGGGAAATTATTGTACACACTGTTTTAGATTTGTGCTGATATTGTGTCCTGAAATACTAAAGATAATATTTCTTATACTGATAGTGCTAAGAGAGTATTGGTGCTTACACAGATATGTAAACAAACCACTATTATTATTATTATGATGATTATTATTATTATTGTCGTCGCCTATGGGTGAGATATTCCCGCCGCGACGTTAAACATTAATTCAATCAATTATTATTATTATTATTAATATTAATATTATTATTATTAATATTATTATTATCTTTTAAATATATTTATTATTATTATTATTATTATTACCGGTAAATATACAACTCCTTTCCAGTCTACAGACTGCATTATAACAAAGGCAGTGGTGCTATGTGGACAGGTCTACAACACATCCTTGAGACAGGATGTGGTGTTGTGTATAGCATGTTAGCACTGCCACCCGCAGATCCAGTGTTGGTCATCAGTAGCAGACATGGCAGTGCATGCATGCAGTGCGATCCTCACCACTCCTCTCCGTGTGCACCACGGACTGAGAGAGGCAGTCAGTCAGCCATTATGACTCAGTGAGCAGTAGATGAACTCTTAGTAACACCAGTTTGTCCTGTAGCCAACAAACATTCGTCTGTCTCGATGTTTCTGCCACAAGCTCTGTTGGCTGATAGCTGTGTTATAAAGTGTGTCTGACCTCGATCTTATAACTTGGGCATCATCCATTGCTATGGAGAGAGTGAGAGAGAGAGAAAAAGAGAGCCCGGGCTAGATCACTTGATGAGTTTATCTCTAGTTGTCGTCTTTGATTCGGTTTGAAGGTGAAATTTGTCGAATTGTTGTGACGGGTGATGTTTTGAATTGCTTTAATATTTAATTCTGGTGTAGTGGGGGGGCTGTGTGTCTGTGTTTCTGTGTGTCTGTGTGAAATCTGTGTTGTTAAGAAGTATGGTGTGATCACTCATTCCTTCTCATTCTCATATCAGTGGCCAGTCCCAGTTGTGTGAATCTATGATGTTGAATTCAGATAACGTGTTTCATTTTTGTTTAACAATGTAAACATGTTTTGACACATGCCTTTTGTTCCATAATACACTCATAGCTGAATAATAACCACAACATGCATGGCATCCTTAGCCATACACTACATCTAAAAAGGCTATCCCCAGAAGGGTTTTCTATTCCTGGTTAATAATCCTTCTATCTTTTATCACTGTCTTGACAGATGCCTATGGTGCTTATCAAAGACAATATAATATTGAATGCAACCTTATGTCAATATTTATATTATAAGTAATTTATAGATATATGTATCACCATTGATTGTGTGTTGTTATTGAGACACATTAATTGGTAATAAATAATGACTCAGAAGTTATTTTGAAAACATATATAAAAATAATTAAATACATGGACAATTCCATACATTATTTGCAATAAATCTGAATCATCTCACACATGTTGTATCTAATAAATCAATAGTCATATCCACATTTAAATATGATACTGTTCTCGCCCTATCCAAAGGTATGTGCCATAATGAATGAAAGACTGGATGATTTTATAGCATTTAGGGTTCCATGTCTTACATTATTACACAGTGCTCTTTACTCATTATTTATCTGTCACAGTCTTGACTAATGAGTGTTTGTGTTAACACATATTTTCACGATAGGATGCAAGTGTTGTCTGTACCATGGCAATGCGGTTATCATCCTTGGTCTGTCAGTACCATCCAGTGACCTTGCAGGTTTACTGCAACATTCAGCTTTTCAGTTTCCTGCTGCTCTAAACTGACAAACCAAGTGAAATAATCTTGAAAGCAGGTCGCCCCAATTAAAAAAACCTAACAACAGCAAAAATCAAATACAGTAGTTGTTGTACGTTCTCACCTCTGTAAGCAGATCACTAAATTCCTGTAGACAATGATATCTAAGTTAATATAAATAGACACGATTAGACGGAATGACACTGAATCAAGTTTGCGTTATGTTCTCACCGTGCCTTACAGTTTATAGGGCATTATTTATGGAACAAGGAATGTTTCATGCTGTAAGTGTAAATGAGTTAGAAAAACTATCTATTCCTGTCACATAACTGCTGGTTATAACCAGAGCTCATAAAGGCTGTTCATATTATATTGCCAGTTAACTTATTGTCTGCTGGAGGCAAGCGTAGGTGCCCTATTGAGCAGCCATTGCAGTGTTCGAATTAATAGGGGGTCCGGGGTTCATTTGAAAATCTGCAATGTTAAAGGTATCTGTGTGACCCCCTGAAATTACAGATTTTACCACCTTTAACATTGGGCCTGTGGAGAATGACCCTCTCATTATTTTCATTATTTCGAACACTGCATGTGATTGGTCTGTCAGGAAAGTGGTACAATCCTGAAGTAAACTAAATTGTGCAGTGGTTTGGTGAACTTGCCAGCACATACATCCTGTTCTTACACAAATACTCCTATTAAAACATTACCCTGATAAAGAATTTCAGTGGCTCCTTAATACCAATCAATATAATTTATTTTTATACTATTTACTTTCATCCTCTGAGACTATCAATAGTATACTTTCCATTCTTTATGTTAACTGACATTCACCCAATTTACAACTTGAATAAGTAAATGATGTATTTCATTTGAAGTTAGTCTAATCTTACACTTACAGACCATATTTTCATCAACATATTCCTAATCCTCGTATTCGCCGATCACCATTTAACATTTTTAATCAAGTCTAGTAAAGCTTTTCAGTGGCTACTTTCATAAAAATACACACAAAAAAATAAAATAAATATCGACCAATCAACTGATATTGAAATGGTTTACTTTTAACCCTTTGACTGGTCTGAGATTATGATTAGTAGAATACATCCTGTAACATTTAATTACTTCCAGCAGATAGAAAGTTAACCCTCTCCTTGCTGGATTAGGTGCAGGCATAACTCTTTGATGCATCTCCGGTTGCCTCCAGCGGAGAGAGGGTTAAACCAACTTGGGAAATTTTATTTTTTCTATTATTGAACACTGCGTAGACGAGATTTGCCCAAGATTTAACATATGTCCCAAACAGGAGGTGGTATGAAATGTGTGCCGTGTTATTATCCAATCAATACGTACTGCAAGTCATGTCCACTGTGTGTAGCGTACAGGCCTCAAGTTGTCAGTGCTAGTTTACTGCAATCTCACTATCTCCTGTGACAAATGAATATCTCGCATCCCTTTAGATCAATGTACGTAAATTACAGTACTCCGACTAATTAGCGGTAATTTGATGAATATAACAGTTTTTGTTCTGTCTTGACACTCTCATCGTGTTCATATCATAGCTGAGGTTGAGCATTCTAAATTATCTTCATGACCCCTGATAGATTTCAATGTATGCCTGCCCACCTTGAACTTTTATGTAAATATATCATTCATGTATAGTAAATGTGCATGCATACCGTACTTAATACATTTATTATAATTACACATACTGAGTTATACTGTACACACATGACAGCTTGTTGGTTTTCTTCTCTTGTTCCGAGTCTCTCAATCTCACTCTTTTCTTTTTAATGATCTCGGTTATTTGTGTTTTACTTTTATCGTGATCTCAAATGATCTTTTAACATGTTGTCTATCAGTGATTAGGAGTGAAGCTAACTTGCTGCATTTGCTTTTTAATATGTGAATGCAGTACAGCATGTTTCATCTGAACTGTCAAAAACCCTGTGAAGTGACTTATCCTTTGATAAAATGCCATTTCTGTCAATTATTTGAAATATATAAAGCAATTAAAAGCAATTATTTGAAATATATATACCGTAGCAATTATTTGAAATATATAAAGCATGTGAATCGACTATCCTTTCAGAAGTGTCATTTCAGGCAATTTTAGAAAATAATTTGAATATAGGTCTGGTCATGGTCATTGTCCTCCGTTGTGATCTCGGGTAATTCAATAATAGTAAGGAATAATAGTAGTGATGTGGCTTGTGGTGATATTGAGATTGCATTCCCTATTGGCATGATTGGGGAATATGGGAATACAGTTTCAGGAATAATCAAATGTGTTCCTGTGTGATAAATCATCTTGTTCTCACTTACATTACAAACTGTGGGATATATGCCAAAATTTGCCAACATTTTCTGTTCAATCTAGGATATTTGTTGATTCTATATTCAGGGTTTTCCCTAGACCTAAACATGTCGATTACATGGACATGGATTACCATCACTGGGATTAAAATTATGGGCCCAGTGTTCGCAATTAACACTCGCCCGTGCCATTTCTACTAATGCTAATGGTATCCTAAGGGCGAGTAGGAATTTATGTTTTTAGTAAACATTTGTTATTTGTATCATTATTCGGGCGAGTACATTTTAAAGTTAGTTATTATCCCGGTGGGCCCGATTTTGTTTGCCAAAAAAATAATTTTGATGTCCTAAGTCAGACTTTTACAACTACAGTATAATAATAGTAAGACTCAGAGTGTACATCTGTCAAAATTCAGTCATTTTTCTTGGTATTCTTGTAATGAAAAAAGCCATTGTGATGTGTTTTGATCTTCTTGTCAAGCTAGACTTGCTATTAACTGTTCAAGGTTATGTGAAGGTGAAAATAAGGTCTGATACACTTGCTAGGAAACCAGCACTTATGTAATTCATAGATGTCCAATTCATCGCTGTCCAATTCAATGGTATCTAGATGTTGATTGTGCCGATCACGAAACATTTTGAGTACTATTTGATGCTCAAGCTCAAATTATATGAGGATTTGTGAACAAAGTTTGTACTAAAAAACTCTCCTAATCTCAGGGACCGGATATACACGTCTGGCTTTACAAATCGTCCCTAAATGCATGTGTGATCATTTTGTTAAAAATGTACTTGTAATGGTCTTGGAAATATAATGTGCATAATGGGTGTTTTCTTCTTGTTGCAGATGATTGCTCAGTGTAGTAACCCGAAGTGAACTGACCCTGCCACCCCCTCCTTGACGTTGTCGTCACCCTTGGGTAAGTTACAGTTACAGTTGTTGTGTCACATGTGCTACAGTTGTGACAAGTGCTATAATTGTTGTGTGACAAATGCCAGTTATGTAGATGCCACCTTCAGATACAGAGACCTTCTTATTACTGTACCATCCATGGTCCTGGGTATCGTTTCTCAAAGCTTTCCTATCCACTATGATAGCACTGTCGTAAGTCCACGATCCTCATGTATTAGAGATCGCTACGAGAGTCTTTATGATCTTGTAGTAGGTATGAGAGCTTTGAGAAACAATATACCGTTTCACAGAATGATCATGGTACTATGATAGTCGTAACTCCTTCTGCATGGTGAGTTATGACCATCGTAGTGCCGTTATTCTGTGGAGTGGGACCCAGATTGTGTATTGGGGATGGATTCATGTTGTACTGTAATGAGGCAAATGATGAGTCTGACATCATTGTTGTCACAGTGTCAGCCCTATTCCACAAACAAGGATTTTCGAGTTCAGAAGATTGTACCAACAGTAGTTTCAATAGGTGCTGGCAACCGGCAAAATTGTCCATCTATTTCGGAGTATTTCTCTAATTTTGCTGCATACTTTCAATCTTGCTGCTACTACTTTGTAGATGAATGTATGATTTATGCAGGTCTTTTGCCTCTTACTTTTGCTGCTCTGCCACCTACATCCGATTCTACTGAAACCACTGACCAAAGAACATGCATAGCTTGTTTTTGGATGCTCCACAACGAATGTTTTTTAAGTTCGGTAGATCGTACCAAACAGCAATGCTCTTTCTTGGATGTTCATGAAATGAAAATAGTAATTTGACATTTCTGTAAATCCTGAATCATCGAATGGTTATTCAGTGGCTTATCACCCTGAGTCGCTGACTGAGATAACTAGTTTTTCATGCGTACATGCTTTGACTGTCAATATGTTTGGTATCACATTGTAAGGGTTGTCACTGCCTCTGTTCACAATGTACACTTTATTCTCCGATGACTGTGGAAATCTTTGTTAACATCAACAAATTTGGTATCAGTACTAATATTGGAAAGAAGTCCATGGTCAAAATGGCCTCGGTTACATTTGTAGTGTATTTCACCGATTCTCAATTATAAGACTTTTTGATATTATAGAATTCCAGCTTAAATATACATTTCTTAATAGATCGTTGTTGACCCTAACTCACTTATTACTACTGCACAATCAATCGTAAGAACATGATCTATTGATCATTATCACCAGTTAATCTTGCACTTGTTTGCAAATGAGCATTATCAATGATTATAGAACCTTTCTTACATCCTATTTACTACAATAGATCAACCCAATTCAAACAGAAACAATTATTTCGCTATTTATGATAGTAATACCAATGCACTCTTGCCAGTACATTACAATACACACACGCACATCTATCTATTTATGTATGATCACATTTCTGTACTGCTGCCTATTGTCATATTGACCAAGCCTGGGCGTGTGCGCGATGGCTTCGGGACCATTAGTCCCAGGCTGCCAACATGGTAACGCTACACACAGCATGCACAGATCAGGTCCTCGCAGAGACATCCTACAGGCCACAGTGTATGTGGGCAATCATTAATATATAAAGACCTCATTATGTTTATATAGATGGGGGGATATTAGCCGAGCGCCTGGAAACGTGGCATCATGATCTATACATTGATTTCTTAAAAGCATACAACGGCAATCCAGAGCCTCAGAGTGGCTGACAACATTTTTCTGTCCGTCGGTATCAGATATCCAGTGTCTTGCTTTTCATTCTCCGTGTCTCTCCCCCCCTCCATATCTCCTCTCTCCCCTCCCTCTCTTCTATCTCTTCTCTCTTCTCTCTCTTCTCTCGCGTCACTTGGTAGTTCTGTTCATGATTCTGAGTAGTTGATACCTGGTACAAGACATACTGAAACATTTATTCTTTTGTGTAAGCTTTTGAAAGTGCTGTCAGCATGTAAATGACAACGGCTGATTTATGTACAAAATATTATTTTAATGCTACCTCCATGATAACCAAGATTCTTCTAGCTTGGTAATTACTTGTAATTAACAAATATATTACTGCCACCTTCTTATATACAGAGTCCTTGAAATAATCGTCCTTGAAATATTTGTATGTTCATAAAGAGCTGAAGATAACAACAATTGTAATATTTTTATCGATGTGTTTGAGGACCAAATGACAGTATTACAATATGACGACTATATTTTCTTCTAGCTATATTACAGTGGCTACTATAAAGTCATGGTAAATTATTTTAACATTTTGGACGTTTTCAAATATGAAGCAGCAGTTAGTAGGACTCTTGCTTTAAAGAGATTCTAATTGCATAATGGACAGAATCATGAGGTAACTGTCCTGCCTCGTCTCTAGTGATGCTCAGTTTAGTTCTGTAATGATGTTGTTTCTTAGCTGTCTCTAGTGATGCTCAGTTTAGTTCTGTAACAGTATAATGTTGTTTCTTAGCTGACGTTTGTCCTGGAAACAAGCCTGTGCACTTTTACAGCAGGATTTACTCGGACGTTAATGTAAATAAGATCCAGTATTTGTTATGGGTAAATGTGAACTCAATGAGATAACTTACAATCAATTTAGTGAATCCTTGCTTCCAATTGGTTGGCTGTCATTGCGGAATCCAGACATTACTAAATCTTTAGACTGAGTCGTGGTCATTGCACTTAAATATTCAAAGGTTAGCTCGCCTTTGTTGGGGCTTGTGTGTTTCCAATAGATATATTTTAAGATGCTATTCCAAAAGTTGTTGAAATAATTACTGGATTTAATTTTGTTTCGTCATTGTTGATAGCATTTGGTTTACAGTTTTCATTTGAATTTAAAGCTGCATTCGAGATTACTTTGCTTATATCACAGCTTGTCAGTTTAAGACAATTTGAGGAAACCCGCAACATTCATAGCACTGAGTGTTGCAGTAAACCTTTATTTCTGGTACTGATGCACCAAGGAGAACATATATCAGTATATAGACAAGTGCACTGCCACAGTACAGACCAATCAGTATTTATAAGAACCTGGCGGCCAGTTTCACAAAGACGCGTGTACAGTCAGTATCACTATCACGACAAACAAACAACTTGAAGATCCCATATTAAAGTGAGGATTCCATTTGATTGTAAACCAAAACAAATCTTTTTATACTTATCAGTGTATTTTTGGTCAGACTTGGGTGGATCTCTGCTCTCATACCGTATACTTACATGTATTTATATCTATAGATAATTGTAATTTTCTGTCTGCATGTTTTGACAAGTGGAGGGATGCCATGCCGGTGGTGTTAGATACGTATATTGATCAGCGAGCACCGGTGGACTCCCGTCAGAGCTGTTCACAGCGGCGACACCCATACACCACCAGTTCTTGCTTATTGTCATGTCACTTCTAGACGGAGAAACATTGATTCAAGCTTCATTACTCACTCAGTGCTTTGTCAACATATTTAATGCAGAGATATATTTTCAAGTCAACATTCATGCAGGAGTTTAATTGTTTCGTTGATGTAAATTAATTTAATGTTGACTGCGTACGTAATTGTTCATGGTTCTTATTGACGCAGCGTGATGTATGTATTTTGGGAACATTGCTGTCTCGTGTATCATATGTATTTCTGACCGTGTTCTGATTGGTCTCATTATGTGGAGATTGGTACAGGCAATACTAGCTGCAATTAACACCAGAGGGTCCAGTATATTACTAACTAATAAATTGCTACATATGAATATATGAAGTATACTTGAATACTATAGATTATAAATTATATCCAGTGTTCGAATTAATAGGGGGTCCGGGGGGTCATTTGAAATTCTTCAATGTTAAAGGTATCTGTGACCCCCTGAAAATTACAGATTTTACCACCTTTAACATTGGGCCTATGGAGAATGACCCCCCTCATTATTTTTATTATTTCGAACACTGTCTTAGAACTGAAAGCAGTGAACAGAAACCAGGGGAAAACCATTGTTATGTTTTCGAATACTGTGGAACTATGTGCTTTTACACTATGTTCAACCAAGGGGAAGAATGATGTTGGTAATGGCTCTTGATGGCAGTAAAACTGAAAGCAGGGACATTGTTTGCTGTAATCCTCAAATAGTCCAAACTGCTGCCAGCCCTAGTGGGAGTGATGATAATTTTAGCATTATGTATGTAGAAGTGTCTGGTGGCAACATCAGAGAGATGCTGCGTCTGTGGAGTGATGTCTAGACCACTGCTCCAATAGCTTGCCCATAATGTGACAATGATGGTGTTATCTGTGGACATATATTGCCAGTAATGCCAATTGTCTCATCTGTAGATGTATATTGTCAGTAATGTCAGATGCGACATCGGAAGATGTATATTTCTGGTAATGATAACTAGCTTGTCTGTATGTCTGTATATAGCCAGTAATGTCATCTATAACATCTTTATATTGACAATAATGTCATTTATGACATTCATATCTGTATATTGCCAGTAATGTCATCTATAGCATCAATTTCTGTATATTGACAATAATGTCATTTATGACATTCATATCTGTATATGGCCAGTAATGTCATCTATCACATCCATATCTGTATATTGCCAGTAACGTTATCTATCACATCTTTATATTGACAATAATGTCATCTATCACATCCATATCTGTATATTGACAATAACATCATTTATGACATTCATATCTGTATATTATATTGCCAGTAATGTCATCTATAGCATCCATTTCTGTATATTGACAATAATATCATTTATCTAATCCCTGTTGATCTAAAAAAACTAGTTAAGAATTTATGAATAAGCATTTTTCGGAACCATTTGGACATTCAATAGGCAAGGCTACTATTAGTGACATCAAACTGCGACGTGGGTGCACATTTCAGAATTCAGTATCCTACTATAAGTAATGGCAAGCATTAAGACCTTGAAGAAGGTGTTTATGTTTGGATCGCTGGCTGCTAAATACGAAGGCATCTCTGACAACAAGGCAGTAATGAAGCCTATGGAAATTGGTGCCCAACAGTGAACAGAACTCTGTGGCTATCCTCGGATGGCTTACGCTCTTCAAAACACACCATTCCATCTGTTAGCATTACATGTGTATGATGGTGAATCATGGGACCTTGGGACCCAGTCTACCATTGCAATACCCTCACACTACCATCGCAATACCATCACACTACCATCGCACTACCATCGCAATACCATCACACTACCATTGCAATACCCTCACAACCATTGCAATACCCTCACACTACCATTGCAATACCCTCACACTACCATTGCAATACCCTCACACTACCATTGCAATACCCTCACACTAGCAGTGTTCGAAATAATGAAAATAACGAGGGGGTCATTCTCCATAGGCCCAATGTTAAAGGTGGTAAAATCTGTGATTTTCAGGGTGTCACACAGATACCTTTAACATTGCAGATTTTCAAATGACCCCCGGACCCC
>JAVCKZ010096901.1:0-11270 GCA_034780755.1 Lepetodrilus elevatus | reverse complement strand
ACACTAGCAAAAATGTTCCAACATTTTTCCAACATGGTCTTGTAACAACAAATGTTGGAAAAATGTTGGAAAAATGTTGGAAAAATGTGTCCAGTGTACACAGACCTTTAGGCACAGGTATAGCTCTTTTTTAGGGCAGATATGTATGGTTGCCTCCAGCATGGAGAGGGTTCAGGGTATACATCCACAACTATTTCATTATGTTATAATGAGACAAAATTATATTTGGATTTGTTAATGCAATTACTAAACTTTATTCAAACCTTTACAAATTCCTCATTTCTCACTGGCTATCTATGTTTTAATTTGTAATGGAATTTCTTGGTGAAATACACTATACCTTCCTTTTAGATATCGCTTTATTTATAACATATTTTTTTTAGATGTATTCAGGTTTAGATACAATTGTTAACACAATTTGAAGATCATATTGATAGATTGCAATGTTTTTCACAATGCATTTGTGTTTGTATTTTCAGAGACGTACGGCCCGATACCAAATATACAGGAAGAAAGAGAAAACCAAGATTCTGAAATCATTGTTTTGTTTTTTATGTAAATACAAGTATTCTGTATATGAATCTGCAATTATTTGTTTTGGTTTTTGAAGTTGTAGCTTCTCACACTAATCCTACTTGTTATCACCAACTAGGTATATTAGTATTAGGTGAAGCTTGATGTCCAGATCAGTTGACTTCGAACATCTGTATACACAGCTCTGTAAACATTCAAAATTCTGTGTTCACTTAGCAGAGAATGGGTGGTGCATAATAAATGTTCACATTATTATTATCATCATCAGACGAACAAATTGGATTCCAGAGTAGAAATAACCAAAGAAACATGAGGGAAGGTAAAGTTTAATTTTCTCAATATTTGTTGTTGTACAAATTCTAACATGCCTACATACTTGTGATGAAATCTACTGGAGTTTCCACATGACAATACACAGGAATTAGTACAGTTCAGTGGTGTGTCGCCGACAATACACAGTAGTTAGTACAGTGGTGTGTCGCCAACAATACACAGTAGTTAGTACAGTGGTGTGTCGCCGACAATACACAGTAGTTAGTACAGTGGTGTGTCGCAGACTGTTTGGTGCCATCATGGCTGCGACTATTTGGCGGCGGCATGGATGACTACATCCTCGTACCACTACACGTACACCGCGGCTACGTGGCGCACAGACACAGAAAGTTGCAGATAACGCAGTTCCAGCCACGAACCTGCTTCCAAAACATTTTAATAGGCTGTGTGAAAAGTAGAAATAGTCGTGAACATGCATGTTCCAATAATGACGGCTGAATTCATTGGAACCCCCAGCACAAAGTCATCAAAGTTAATATGTTAAAAATGTAACAGTTTTAATTTACAAGATATTATCATATTTACCAACAGTAATTAACAATCATCAGTGAAGATTTGTGTTAATGATCAGCTTTAAATGCTTTGTGCATGAGGGCCCCACACAGTATTGAACGAAAGATTTACATTATGGTAGTAATATGAAAATGAAGATATATTCTGGTGATGACTTGCAAATTGAAGTGCAGCAACATTCTTCTCAAATCTCGACTATGTTACATGAAGTACATAGATATAAGATGTCTATCAAAAACCAAACAATGGGGGATGCAAACATGTTTTAATAAATCACAATAGGTACCTCTAGCCTAGTTAACCCTCTCCATGCTGAAGGCAACCAGAGATGCCCTAAAGAGCTGTACCCGTGCCTAATTCAGCAGGGAGAGGGTTAAAGTGTTTATTACATTTTCAAATTAATAGTCTAAATTAGAAAATAAAACCACACGCACCCCTTTGTACACAATGAGTGGACAACAAATACTATAGTAAGGGTTAAATAATGACCATCTAAGTTGACATTTTCTTAATGCATACACCAAATTAGTGATTTATTGAATTTGATAGTGAACGAGGCTCAAATTTACCATCCATAAATAATTTTTCTTCACAAATTAGTAACATGATTAATAATATAAAATGATAGTATATATTAACTAAAACAAATCATTGTTAAGTGTATTGTGGAATATAGACAATTGTGGTGAGTAATGATTCTAGAAAAGCTTCGCAACAAATGCGGACATGCCTACTCAACTAGGTTTATGTTTTTAAAACTATACTTCATCCAAGTTTTCAAAACTATACTTCCTCAAAGTCGCAGGATATTGAATAGTGATCCATTTTCACATGAAGAAATAGAAATATGAATTCAGCAAAATGCTGCAGAATGGACATTGCACGGCTGTTGTCTAGGTTACATATGAAGTGACATGTTAGGATGTACATACAAAACAATGGATGAAAGCATATGGCACAGTAACATGTATTAAAATGAAAACGTGAACTGTATCTCTCATAGAGCTGAGTGAAGTATCTAACAACTATAAACTATGATGAAGCTGCTGATCAGCAACCACTGTAAATGGTCATATGTACTTGGCAACCTCGCATACATCCCGATAGGGTGTACTGTACATGGTCATCATGTGTACTTGGCAACCATGCGTACATCCCAACAGGGTGTACTGTACATGGTCATCATGTGTACTTGGCAACCATGCATACATCCCACCAGGGTGTACTGTACATGGTCATCACGTGTACTTGGCAACCTTGTGTACATCCCACCAGGGTGTACTAGACATGGTCACCATTTGTACTTGTATGCCTCCAGCAGACGCCCAGACCTTGTAGTACTATTTCTATACATCGTACTGCTACAACACAAATGTAAAGAATATGCGAGTACACGTATGTAAAGAAAAAGCAGTTGAATTGTTAAAATATTTTCAGCCTTGTTAAAGTTGCAATAATGAGCGTTTTAAATGGCAGCAAAATGTGAATGATCACAAAATTACACCGACCCAGCCGGTCAAATTTGACCACATCATCCCGGGTTGTACCATACTAGTACTAATTACATAGTGGTAAATATACATGTACTTGTCACATAGATAGCCATACAGATGTACCTAGGAGTGGAAACACACACAAACTGGCTTAAGTCTTGGTGCCAGATGAAAGATACTTGTAATGTACATGTATTTATACGATATACTCAGTGGATTAGGGTTAACTACATGAAGCCATCTAAGACTGTGACCACTAATCTATTTGGAATGCATAGTCTCTGAGGCGAGGGCCCCGCCTGCGTGTTGCAACCAATGCTTATCTTCTCCTACTTCTCCGCATCTTCCTCTGGGAGTAACAACAAATAGGATGCCCAATTTTCATTACATGGGATGTCTTAAAAAATAACCCATAAACATAATTTTCTTTTTGGTTTCTTTTCTTGGAACACGATCAATATTATCACAACAATCGTCATGCTGCTACTGCCCTGCGATGCATTGTGTGTGGGAAATCCGGGGATTTTCAATAAGATAGCAAGCTTATATACATCTAATCGAAAATATCTACAACCAAATTATTTTAATGAAGTTCATACGAATGGATACCGTAAAATTTCCAGGGAGACATAATGGGCAGTGACACATGTATTCAGAGTTAAATGAGCAGAGTGCATAGCGATATCCAGTATAGCCAATTGCGTGAACGTTTCTCTGCTACTACCACGATGTGCTATCTGATACACCCGTTTCTCTGCTACAACCGTGATGTGCTATCCGATACACCCAGCTGTGAACGTTTCTCTGCTACTACCACGATGTGCTATCCGATACACCCGTTTCTCTGCTACAACCGTGATGTGCTATCTGATACACCCAGCTGTGAACGTTTCTCTGCTACTACCACGATGTGCTATCTGATACACCCATTTCTCTGCTACAACCGTGATGTGCTATCCGATACACCCAGCTGCGTGAACGTTTCTCTGCTACTACCATGATGTGGTGGGGCCTGAACAAACCCGTAATTAGAGTCTTAATACAGAAATACATGAAGACATAATTGGACATAAATATGAAAACATACACACATACACATAATTGAAAACTGGCATACTCATAAATTCAAGATTAAACAAACCAAAAAAAGATGAATATTTCATAGGGTATACTCTAAACATATAAAATCTTGTACATGTAAAATTCTGAATTATTCTCTTTTGGGACACATTGTCATAATATATATTTTCCAAATAAAACAACTGTATCCACAGCTATAGGATGGGGAACATTTCTATAAGGTGTATATAAAGGATATAATGTTTAAAAAACCTCATCAGTCGCTTCAGTATTGTGAGCATACAAATAAGTTATGAATACAAAAGCAAAGCATATGATAAATCATTCTTTGATATATCTCGACCATGAAACCAACCTCAAAAGATGATTCCACTCGCCTTATCACTGGAATTGCAGCATCGGGTGTGAGAAATGGAACATTTGTGTTGTGTTGATGGTGGCCTAAACATGGAAGATCACCTTGACCTAGACATGAAATGTCACCTTGACCTAGACATGAAAGGTCACATTGACCTAAATATGGAAGGCCATGTTGACCTTGACCTACTGCAATCGTCCCCACCCACTCTATCTATCACAGGATCATATCACAAGGATATATTACATTGAGCTTTAAACCTTGTTAAGACAAATTATTCCAAGGTAAATTTTCTATATGTATTATATAGACTTTTCCATAATGGTAACATTAATTAAAGTAAACATGTTTATACTATTGCGTTAAGTAAATAGTATGGCATTATATTCTGTATAATGCTGTTTTGATAGTCGATTGACTGCACATAAATATCAATCAAATATCTTAGTTTTACAGTACGTCTGTGTCCCGAACTGTTCCCATAGTGATGTTAGTAACAATTCATTCGCTCACCTAATGTAATAAATATGATCTTGGATATTTTCAAATAAATAACATGCTAAATACACAATGATAAATAGATATGAGGTAAAACATATAGATTGGGGTATTGAGCACACCAACATTTGTAAAACATGTTTTTGAAAGAATATACTCGACTACAAAATGCATTGCACATAAGCCTCAGTTGTATGAAAAGTGAATTTCCTTGATATAAAGTTAATAATTACATGAGTTACAATATTACAGCTATAATAACCGATAATCTTCCTGGAGATCTCATGCCTCGTCTTGACTGGAAAACAACAGCCCAGTACACGGGAGATCATCTAAGTCAAACAATGCTTCAATAAATGTCTATTTACTATAAACTGTACACTCAGCATCCCGCCACCCAACGGAGAGAGATAGAGCCATCGACACACTATTACCATAGCGACAACTCTCCACCTGTGGAACAAGCCGACTGGCATCTCCGACGTCGCTGGATTAAAGAACTTAATCTGATTGGTCGAACCAAATCTGGCGGTGTTGATTGGATGCAGTTCCTTGCAGCAGTGCTGTGATTGGCTGGTACGATCTCACGTTCCGAAGACGCCGCCGAACGTGGAAGCTAGAACTATGGCCAGGATGATTAGACAGATGATGATCATAATCTTCTTCTGCAAGAAACAAACAGACAGCTTATCAGTGGCATTATAGTTTGGCATGAAATGCATTGACCCCCCTATTTCGTAGATTATATTGGTAAATACTTCATGGAATGAAAAAATAATTAAAAATCCATTTTCTAATTAACCAAAATTAAACAATTAAAAATATTGCACCAGTAATAAAATATCCGTTTATATAACGATCACCAAATATTTTAACTAAGTATTATTTTATACAGAGGGGCGACATTCGAAAGAAGAAACGGGGAAAAAGTCTCGATTTGCACGTGCTGATGCTCTTCTTCACATACCCGCACGTACAAATTCAACCTACCGTATTTGTCTGTTCATTCAAAATATGTTAAAGTAGGTTTAGAGCCGATTTCAAGATTCTTTCACTTATATCATGGCTTGTCAGTTTTACCTGTAAATCTGTAGCGCTGAATGTTGCAGTAAACCTGTGAGCTATACTGACAGACCGAGGATGATAACTGCATTGCCACAGTATAGGCAGCACCCTATCGTGATGGAGTCAGAAGGTAACTGTTGAGAACATTGATGCCAGGCTCCTGGGAGTAGACGTGAACGTATCCAACGTATTAGCCAAAATATTCTAGCGATAGTATTGGTTGAGAGGTGTTCCGTGAAAAGTGTTACCCCCTGGTTTTGACGCTGGTAAAAGTTGTGACCTCATGAGACAAATTATTGTGACGTCAGTGCAAACGCCCTCGACTTGCACGTTAAAAAGCCATTTCAGCATGAATATCAACAAATGCGCTGCGTTAAAAGTGTAGAACTATTCCAATTTTGGATAATCTTGGACAATCATATGAATGTTAACCCTCTAGTGCCTGCAACACAGCAGCTTGGTTGTATACTCCCCAGGGAGTCGAGATGGAATTTGATTGCAGTGATCCATTGACCGGGGTAATAATGTGAAGGCCAATGAGCAGCGATGGCTGGAAATTAGGTGCTAAAACCATTATTATCTGCACTTCGAGATGTGTATTTACGCATAGAGTCGGTGCATTATAAATGAACTATTATTATTATGTTATAAATTTGTTACCAGTGTGATTTCCGAGGCATACAGATTTTTACAAGCTGAAATTTCTCGTACACCTCTCAACCTTCGATTTCAGGGCATACGAGAAATTTCAGCTCATAAAAACCTGTATGTCCTATTAGCATTGAGCTACCACCCACTCACAGAGTCTGTATCATATTAGTATCAAACTGACCTCTAGAGAAAGGCCGACAAGATAATAACAACCTTACAACATGTACATGTATGTATGTGTGTGCGTATGCGTGTGTGTATACGTAAAGTCAGCTATCCTCTATCATACAGGTTCAGTGTCTCCCTACACACACCACTGGCTCTCAGCAATGTATCGCTACACAAAAGTTTCGTCCAACTACTGCTACCGGTAGATGACAGCTCTTTGGATCATATGTCCAATTTGTACTAATAAACATCGATGAAATGAAATGAACAATGTGTCAAAGGTTTCAAGGCACGACAGAGGTAAAAACACAAAAAATAAAAGGGCATGACAAAAAATGTGGTATGTATATTGTGATTTAATAGGTGATGCTTCATACAAAATAACATTCTCAAGTGCACTACAAACAATTTTCTAGGAATAATCCAGACATGATAGGACAACTATACATGAATCCATATGGTACAAACATAACATATTAATGCCAAATTGTCTTGACTTAATAAATGGCCTGTACAATATTGTCATACAGCAGTGCAACTGGTACATATGCTTACTAGTAATGATCATGTTTTCTTAATACTTAATAAAGCATATTATATTGCAGTAAATGCAACGGGATTTGTGCGAAACTCAGCTCGGCTTGTGTTCTAAATTGTTTTCTTATGATATAAAACTTTCATAATTAGCATTGTTAGACGCCGCCAAACATGGAAGCTAGCATTACGGCCAGGATGATTAGACAGATGATCATCATAATCTGTTTCTGCAAGACACAAACAAATAGAGCGTATCAGTGATAGTAGTAATGGGTACACACAAATAGCTTATTAGTGGTATTAGTATTGGGTACATAGTTTATGTGCTATTAGTATTGGGTACAGAGTTTATCAGTAGTATGAGTATTGGGTACAAAGAGCTTATCAGTGATATTAGTATTGGGTACAGAGAGCTTATCAGCGGTATTAGTATTTGGTACAGAGTTTATCAGTGGTATTAGTATAGGGTACAGAGAGCTTATCAGCGGTATTAGTATTGGGTACAGAGAGCTTATCAGTGGTATTAGTATTGGGTACAGAGAGCTTATCAGTGATATTAGTATTGGGTACAGAGAGCTTATCAGCGGTATTAGTATTGGGTACAGAGAGCGTATCAGTGATATTAGTAATGGGTACATAGTTTATGTGGTATTAGTATTGGGTACAGAGCTTATCAGTGGTATTAGTATAGGGTACAGAGCTTATCAGTAGTATTAGTATTGGGTACAGAGAGCTTATCAGTGATATTAGTATTGGGTACAGAGTTTATCAGTAGTATTAGTATTTGGTACAGAGAGCTTATCAGTGATATTAGTATTGGGTATAGAGAGCTTATCAGTGGTATTAGTAATGGGTACATAGTTTATGTGGTGTTAGTATTGGGTACAGAGAACTTATTAGTGATACATGTATTTGGTACAGAGAGCTTATCAGTGATATTAGTAATGGGTACATAGTTTATGTGGTGTTAGTATTGGGTACAGAGAGCTTATTAGTGATACATGTATTAGTAATGGGTACACGTTGTTTTTGTTATAACAACCATATGGATTATATTGTTAAAAGATTATATATTGTTAAAAGATTACAAACAGAATGTGGAAGCTAGGACAAAATATTGCGACTTATATCAGTTATTATTATTGCTCATATGTAATACTAGTTTATAGAGTTATGTTTCTAAGAATCCATGCTTTCACGCATGAAATGTCCCAGACATCAAAATAAATTATTGCTGGAACAATACCTCTTAAAGGCATAATATCACAGTTGATTGACCTGTATAATGGACAAACAAATTTCGATCTGAGACTAATTATGCTCGATTTATCCACCCCAAAGTTGTTATTTACTGATGTACTTAGTCTCCAGTACTCAATAGTTATCAAAATATCAATGTTTTATATGAATATAGTGAACGTTCCGCTATTTATCTTGTCTTAGATGCATCAACTGAACTATGAAGGATTTGCGAGAAAACGTTGCATGTGGGTATTATATGTTTAAGTCATACCACTGAGTTATGTCCCCTTGTATATACATATAATGAAGAAAATAACAATACGACCATATTTAGGTTGTCTATCAGTTGACTACAGGGGGTTGCATTGGATATTTGTCAAGTACAAACATGATTTTATGTATGTCAAGTGAATGTATTTTGCAGTTGTAGCTAAGAACTAGTCTAAAACAACCATAAATATCTGTGATAGTATGCCATTAATAGTCTCGAACTTGGCCTTGTATCCTCATTACCATACAGTTGTGACACTTCTCAAGGTCTGATAATTATCCGCTCCAATGTTATCATTCATTCTCATGTGTGGCCATATCTTAGGCCATATCTTAGGACACTCACTTATGGTCAATCTTCTATCACACTATAATTAAAAGTAATTGTGCACGTTCGTTAACATCACGTGACATATGTATTTCCAGTGATATAACGATTCCAGGGAGCACAGAACATCGTAAGTTATTACACATAGTAAGTTATGACGCTTGTAGCGTTGCGATCTTTCTGTGGAATAATGACCTGGCACATCCTCGCACCACAGCGGTACTTTAATTACGCTCAGGACAACAATGGGCTGAATTCTTGAACATAATTAAAGTAGCCCTGGGGTAGGAGGTTGAACGTAATTAAAGTAGCCTTGGGGTAGGAGGATGGACCTTGCCCCGATATCACGAAACCTTTTTTTTTCTGATACGATTTAAACTAAACGTTTTTTTTTCTTCATAAATATAATTTGAGCTAGAACATGAAATCGTACTCGGAAAGTTTCGTAATATCGGGGCCTGGATTGCGCTTCATAAAACAGTAATGGCTTTAATTTTGGCGTAAATGGAGGTGCATTAACCCTCGTACGTAACGTTACATTCGTCTTTGACGAAAGGGGTCATACTGATCATCCGCGTATAGATCCGGGAATTATTATACCGTTTACAGTTGTAGCAAGACATTAGCCATAGGAACACCAACGACAACACTAACACGACACCAGTGAAGTTCAGTCTGAGCCAAGGCACTAGACCTAGACCTCCAGGATTGTTCCTATACCGCGGAGGACAAACACAACCGGAAACAAGATGGCCGTCAATATACCCGGGATCGTGACTGTCGTGGTCTTCTACCTCATCATCCTGGGTATTGGACTGTGGGCAGGCAGGAAGGCCGCTGGGTCCAAGAGTATATCAGAGGTTCTTCTGGCAGACAGACGTATGGGCTTTATCCTGTCCGTGTTCACAATTACAGGTAATAGTAAAAACAGTATTCAGTAAGTTTATTTTACAGCGATACTGTGAGCGGCTTACAATATTTGTACATGTATATTGAGGTTGACGACTATTCAGAAACCATCGGAATAAAGAGATCCCATCCGGTAAATACAACATTTCCCCGTCGAACATATGAATTTGTATAGATTCATATCTATGCATCAAATCTGCATATTGATATAATTCGTTCCTATAATGAATCACAGGCTGAAAACCTTGTGGTGTTACCTTAGGCAAGTGATTTGGTTCTAAAATGCCCCTGTTCACCCAGCAGAGAACGGGTACCCGGAAGGACATGCGAATTATAACCTTGTAGCGCTTCTTGTAGAGCTTCATATATAAAATCCATCTAATATAATAATTATTATCATATCTCGTTTCCCTCGTTTGGTCATTCGTTGGCTAAAACTATCGAGTGTCCAAATATCTGAGCGTCAATTTCGTAGATTTGATTTTAATGAGATTTATACAAAATAATTCGGTAATGTTTACAATATTGTTGCTGACCAGCAACCTGGGTGGGCGGAGGATACATCAACGGGTCGGCGGAGATCATGGTGCTCCGTGGTTTGGTGTGGACCCAGGCTCCTGTGGGCTACTCCATCGCATTGATAGTCTGTGAGTATACTATCCACACACGTAATAATAAGAAGAATGTTTGCAATTAATCCCAATCATATTTAAGTACAATGTTTAGTATATATAACAAAATAGAAAGAAAAGAATAACAATAAGAAGAATATATTTATAACTTAGTGTATTTTACAATTGTCATATCCTCAGTACAATAAATACATAGGGAGATAACAACAGTCCAACGAATATTAATATAATAAAGTGTAGGCCTATATCTATTTCCCTTGATTTCCATAATTTTCATTACAGGTGGAATCTTCTTCAACGATAAAATGAGAAAGGGGAACTACTTGACAATGTTTGACCCCTTCCAGGAGAAGTATGGGGTCCGAGTTGGGGCGCTGATGTGCATTCCACAGTTCATTTCCGATCTCTTCTGGACAGCCGCCATTTTGTCTGCTTTGGGTAAAAATACGTCCGCAATAAAAATCAAACAAACTAATATTATTAATATCACCAAGGACGCTTAGCTATGATGTAAATTAAACTTACAATATGACATACATTTACTGTACTGTTTTTTTGGCGCATAGGTTGAGAACTACAATGCACTACCACTACTACTACTACTACTACTACTACTACTACTACTACTACTACTACTACTACTACTACTACTACTACTA
>JAVCKZ010096891.1:0-11272 GCA_034780755.1 Lepetodrilus elevatus | reverse complement strand
AGTTAGTTTGATTGTAACAAAGAAATGCCATCCAACCATTTTCCAGGCCCTTTTATCAATGTTGGCTGGCTGACTATCAATTTACAGTTAACATGATTTCAGTATTGTATTTCTATTTCATCACTTGTATTATGTTACACACCAGCCGGGCATGTTTTTTTTACCAGGCTTACTATAGTGGATAAACTATTAGCTGAAATGAATTGACTCGTGATTCTATGACCATATACATGATATATAATCATTATCAGATGTGAGATGAATATCCATATCTACCACTTCTCGTTAATTGTTATGCCAAGAAAATAGATATATTTTAATCTACGTTCACATATTCTTCATTATCAGATTATTTATTTCAGATGGTAGAAGGAATGGTTAAAATTGCCATTATTCTCGAGCTAAAATACCCAATGTAGATACCCAACTTAGAATGTCTTGGTATATATTATAAAAAATGTTCCCCAAAATATTATCCAATAAGATTCACAATTGACAATTGCAGGACAAGTGTGTGTGAATCTGAGGACAGTTTTGTTCTGTCTGGGGTCAAGATGTCCAAGGATGTGATGACAACAGTTGTCGGTGGTCAGGAAATGGTTGTCATGACTACCCACGCCTACTGTCAGCTGCTTGACGAGCTCCATACACTGAAGTCTCAGCTCGCAACACTGTCTGACCTGCTGCAAGTAAGTCAAAGTCGTCAGTTATTGTCAACTTTAATTTTATTTATATATACGGTTTAATGTTAATGTATGGAGCAGTGATGGGAACTTCCTGTAGATTATGTCGCCATTGTCGTAACATTCTAGTAATAGCTCTCCAGAGCTAACGTTTTTGTCATATTACATATATCCAACTTTAAATAAAGCTTCTTCTTCTTTATCCTCAATGAACTTGGACACTGTTTGTATACATCTCTGTGTATCATTTCACAAAGTTCTCGTATTTACTAAAATTCTTCACTTTTAACACACTTATATAGTAAAATAATAAATTGCTTTATCGTCGCAAATGGGTGAAAGATTCCCATAGCGACGTTAAACTCCATATATTCACTCACTCACGTATTTACTACGAAAACATTTATATACATACCCCGGTACTGAACTAATCTATTTATTCATGTATAATACAATTACTTTCATTTAATGCTTGTTATTTCTTCTTTTGTTTCAGGACAATATCAACGTTGATGAGCACTCTTCAGAAGTTGATTAGCTATTACCTGATTCCAGACCTCCAGACTCCGATGCTAGCAGGTAATTAGCCAGCATTGAGTCAAGTTTCTCCAGTTAAACAGTATGCTACAGCAGTATGATCTTGAACATTGTACTCTATACATAGTATACTGGGGTCACTGGTGGCTTGCAGACATTCCCTTCGTCACGTCTCTGTGAAAGATTCCCGCTGTGACGTAAAGCAATAATTCACTCACTGCTTGTCAACCAATTGTTACCTAACCATCTTGTATAGATTTTAATGGCATATGGATGTCAGTGGCAACATAAAAGTATACCATGTTTCAGTGTTCGAATTAATAGGGGGGGGTCCGGGAGTCATTTGAAAATCTGCAATGTGTGACCCCATGAAAATTGCAGATTTTACCACCTTTAACATTGGGCCTATGGAGAATGACCCCCTCATTATTTTCATTATTTCGAACACTGAATTGTTTGCTATACCTCAGACTGACTAAGAGACTTATGTTGTGTAGATGTTGATACCTCTCAAATAACGTTTAGACAAGATAGTACGTTTGTTACAAGCTGAAATCCACATGTATCTACTATTCCTGTCATTGTTAGTGTTAGTTGAGTGTGTGTTCCTTTGTATTACAGATGCACCCAAACACATCCAGGATAACTCCTTGACTGAGCAGCTGCCATGACAAATGATACAAGCACAGCCATGTTTAGTCAGATGATCACTTATCAGTGACATATCTAATACCTTAAACATTTGCTCACAACTCAGTCTTCGGACCAGGAGTACATTTGGGAAGTTGTTGTGGGGTAGTGGTTTGAACTTACCAAAGTGGACCACATTTAACCTTCTCCTTGCTGGATTAAATACAGGCATTGTTGTTTAGGGAATCCCAGGTTGCCTCCAGCATGGAAAAGGTTAAGCATGTATGTTAACAAAAGCAAAGAAAAATGTATGTAGTATGTTGAAAATTTGAGAACTCAATATTTAGGAAGCCAGTTCCCTATTACAAACACCTTACCCGTAACCCTATCCATGCTTGTTAGGGCATCTCTGGTTGCCTCCAGCATGCATATGGTTAAACAACCCTGCCCCAGTGTGCCTGGTAAGGTTCTTGATAAGTTTGTATCACATTGATATGAATATTAAACCGTTCAAGGTTCACAGCTTCTGTTCCTAAGGTGATCAACAACAGCAGCTTATTTGCTTCTTAACAGTAGGCTACCACTGTATGTCATTTAATTCCAGTTCATTCATTATAAGCTTCTTATTTGTTTGTGAACTAGGCAAATGCCATCGCAATTGGGTGAAAGATTCCCGTAGTGATGTTGAACTCCATATTCACTCACTCACCAAATCAAATGACAAGTTGCTCTTATTGCAACATTTCATTTAGTTTAAGCAGTCAGACTTACCACAACCCATCAAGCAGGATCAATGAGGCTTTGTGTCCTATATCTATTTAATTTATTATATATACTACACATCTTACATATTTATTGTCTCAGGGGACAGTAAGATCTCAGAAGAGCACATATCATTATATTTAACCCTCTCCATGCTGAAGGCAACTGGAGATGCCCTAATAAGCAGTGTTTTTGCCTATTCCAGCAGGGAGAGGGTTAAATGACAAACAAACTCGCAAAGAGGAAACATTATTCATATTCATAATGAGTCTGTTTTATGTGTTAAATTATATATTTATTTCTAAAATTAGATCTACCGTACTTCCTGAGAGGTCAAGTGCATATGTAGTTGTTGCAGTGCTTGTCCATTATACACACACTAACCTTTATGTTTAGTTGGCAACTTGTATATCTGTAATAATCCCAAACCATTTTAAACAGCAATTAGACTAAATTGAAACCGGTTTTCATTTACAGACATATTTTTAATATTAATCTAAGCTAACAAATATCTCAATGCTAATGGGCAACAACTACTAGTACAACTTGTGTTGTGTTGCCTATTTTCAGCATGAAATTGTTTGTGTCACCAAAGATTTTACAGTACTTTGCTTTGATTGTTATTCTATTATCATGTTACATAAAGATAAGAGTTGGTTGAATCAGATACATGTACTAGTATAATCAGTGTCTTATGCTAGTCTCATGCAAAATGTTCACTGTAGATATTGAATACCAAATATTTTAACAAGAACACTGCTGTAGTGGCAACACATTTTCACATTAACATGTTGGGTTTTTTTTTCTCCAAAGCTGTGAATGAGTGATAATTGACATGTGCAATAAGACGTATAGATACCTTGCCATGACATGCTGTCTCTCCCCAGTGCCACCAATATCAATTTAGAAATGTCCAGAATTTGAAATGAAATACTATTCCGTTATGTTGTACATACAAACAAATGTTAGATTTTTACCAGGATTGCATACAAACACTTGTCAGATTTTTACCAGGATTGCATTCAGCCTACACTACGTTTCTCTCTGTTGCACAACAGATTACTTGTTCTATGATGTGTTACGTAGCACTAGAAACTACCTGTTCAGATAGATATGGTGTGTACATGTAGAAGTAGATAGTGGTGCTGCAATGTTACTGTGCCCTGTAGTGTTTTATAAGGGGGGGAAAACAAGGTGACAAATGGATTGGATACATGAGCAATCCGATTTTCTATGGATCCATTCAATGAACTACTTCTTTCTATTAAGAAAAGAGTTTTGTAGTGTATGAATGGTAGTGTAGCCGAGATTGTATGCCACCCGCACACCACATGTCGTCAAGTAGTTTAAGGGAGGTAACTCTTTATTGCTTACTGGGTATTTGGTTATTTAATACAAATTGGTAGAGATTGTTGTATGTGCGCTTATAGTTTTGGTAAATTTAAATTTGATATTTTTCAATATGCAATTTCCACCAGTTCATTCTAAGGATGTGTAAGAAATCCTTTTATTCAAGGAGTTATTAACATTGCTTAAATTGGAACTACTGTACTGGTCTATTGGTTTTCAACTGTTGTGAAGACAATCTTTGTTGCAGATTTTGCAATAATGTTTAGAAATATATAATTAAATTAGTTTAGCAGATTTTCTAACTATCCTTGCTCCTTAGACATTGTTTGACATCCTAGGGTACTCATTGTATTGTGATATGCTCCAATATTGAATCTGATGCTAGTCATTTATTTGATGAATGTTGATTGTGGAATTAAGATGTGTTTCTGCAATGGATTGATGAGCTTAAATGGATCATGGACCAACATGTCCTTAGTTCCTCAGCATGAGTTAAGGCCATACAATGCTCAGTACATGTGTCTAACAATGGTGATGAATGTAGCTCCTGGTGAGTGGCCTGTAGTGGCAGCTGAGAACATTCTGATACATGTTATGTACTTTTCATTATACAACTTACAAGCATGGGAACAGTAAACAGTGGGCCAATTTTTCATAACCAAATGTACACAATTTTCAATTTGTTTTACATTCTAGTGCAAAATAAATGCTTTCATGTCAATTTATGTCAACATATGAGCGAATCATGTTGAAAATAGAAAATGTTTATATATGTGTGTACTTGCAACATCTTGCTTACAAGCAAAATTGGGACCAATAAATATAATGTTGTGACGCATGCTGTAATGTAACATTCAGCTAGTTGTCAAATGGTGATAACAATATCAGTAACTTAACTCATTTTCAAAACGGTGATACAATTATCAGTAATCGAACTCATTTTCAATATGAAAATCACTAGTTTTACATAGGATAAAGGATGTATTGCCTTTTTGAATAATATATCCACATTTGTACTAACTATATTATATGAAAGTTGACATGTTATCTATAATATCACTTGTGTTATTTTCTTTTCAATAGGTATGCTACATATTATACAATAAACTAAAATCAAAATTAAAGCTAAAATACAATAGATAATCTATTGTATTTTAGCTTTAATTTTGATTGTAGTTTATTGTATAATATGTAGCATAGCTATTGACAAGAAAACAACACAAGTGATATACCGGTAGTCTTGTATAACCTCAGTTTGCTTTCAATAGCCATATAGATAATATGTATCTTGAAATGGTAAACATTTAGTCTATTCATTCAAAACAATAAAGACCCATTGTCAAATAAAGAGCATCTCAAGATGGTCATCCATCCACCTAATGCTCAAGATGTGGTGTTGAATGATTATGAGAATAATTTATTATTGTTTTAATATGATTTCAATATTTAGTTTAAATAATGTACAAGAAACTCTTCAATGCACTTTCTAGTCATGTACCGTACATATCTGACAATTGTGATTTTATTTATTTTCTAATTTAAGTTAGATATACATCTGCATAATTCTCTCACATGTTAAAGGTCTAAGACTTGTACATTCTAGTTTCTTCTCTCATTTACATTGCAATGCAATTTAGACTGCTGTTATTAGAAGATATTTTGATGTACCGTAAATGTTCATTTTCATGTTGTAATTTACTATGTAAATTTAATCCACAGAGGTATCCATTTCTAATGCACATTTTCATTGACATGTTTTCTCATTGGTTTAGGTCAACGTGCGCTTTTTCACGATTCATCGATCAGAATTTGCTATGCTTTGTCAGATATTGTGGTTGTTCTTCATTTGTAAAAGTTTCAAATACGTTTCCACATTTTCATTGTTATGCTGTGCACATGGGTTTTCATGACCACAGCTGACGTCATTCAAAGACGACGTGGACAATAATTCTTCCAGAGCTCTTGTTACTGACCAATTTATATTTAAACAAGCACTGTTGAAACTCAATAATATATTTTCCCACAATGACGAAATAAAAAATATTCAGATATTAATGTTATTATGTTTTGTATTTTAGTTGTGCTCGTAGCATAGTTTTCTTTTCACTTTCCAAATGACATGTATTATGATCATTACCTGCCATATGTTTGTTCACTTTCCAAATGACATGTAGTATCATTACCTGTCATATGTCCTTGATTTTATATACGATTCAATGTGAGTCGGCGAAGTGTACATACAATCTTCAATAATGAATATGAAGAGATCTTGGGCCACATTCATCAGCTATATGACGTCTTCTTGTACTATCTGTTAGCTAGATCTGACACAACATATCCAATACTAATACATAAAGATTCAAAATTAACGACAAATAATGATACCCGGTACATACTTTTCGTTATGAACGTCAATTAGTCTGGAGAAATATAATGATGTATGGTTTTACAACCCAATATGTAAACATCTACCAAATATTGAAACTGAACTGAATATGTAAATTCATCATACCGACTCCGTAGTGTAAATCTTGGAGCGTCTGCTCGGAGTGCGGAAGGTCGGTGGGTCAAACCCCGGCTGTGTCATACCAAAGGATGTTAAAATACGGTAGTTGTCCCCTGCTTGGCACTGCATTAATGGGAAGTAGGCCCTATACAGCAACGGCTGGTCGGCTCAGGGTCTGCTTAACGTGTCTGAGTGGGATATCCCTGTTAACTAAGACATTGATATTCCAGTGAGCTAGCACTGTACATTCTGGTGCAAATCCAGACTAGTACAAGCAAACCAAAACATTCACTCCTCTCCAGGTCCATGCTGTGAGACAAATGTGTCTCAAGGAGTGACCAGTCCACCGAAATCAGCTAAGCTGGAAGGCGACTATCAACGCACTTATAACACACACCGCATACACACAGAAACATGCATGAATGTTACATATATTATTTTATTAGTGCAATTAAATATACTCTCTACCGGGTGAACATCATGACTTAATTATATCTTAGTTAATTATAGACTTAGTTATTCTGCAGTATGTATTACCTTGTTCGTAAAACAATACCCACCATTAAACCACATAACCTATTTGTACCGGGGATTTGACAGTGGTAGCATGCAGCTAACTTCAAAAACTGTCTATAGAACTGGCAGGGTGGTACTAGTATCCATTAATCAGCTGCAATTAGTGTATCAATTGATCGTTTCATATATGGACTGAATTATCCAACGTAGTATTATCAAGAAGGCTTCCACTACATAACATATCTATTCTCTTAAACTACATCCTCTGATAAAATGGTCATTGTCTAGGTGACCGTCATAGACTGCTAAGTTGGCCATGCGTCCACGGTAGCTAATAGTACTTCCCTAAATGCACTCTGTGACATACGAAAGGGTGACAATAAAATACGAATACCCAGCTCTGAAAATACCATGAACATCCACAGATCCAAGTTACAAATAACATGACTATCCAGTATGAAAACAAAACAAAACATGAAAACCTAGTACAACATAACATTAATACCGCGTGAAAGCAATATGAATACCCAGTTCAAGTAACATGAATACCCAGTAGCTTACGAATCACATGAATACTAGTACCCAGTACAAATAACATGAATATCCAGTACAAATACCATGAACATCCCATGTACAAGTAACATAAATACTCATTAAAAGCAATATGAATACCCAGTACAAATTACGTGAATACCCAATACGAATCACATGAATACCCAGTACGAATCACGTGAATACCCAGTACGAATCACATGAATACCCAATACGAATCACATGAATACCCAGTACGAATCACGTGAATACCCAGTACGAATCACATGAATGCCCAATACGAATCACATGAATACCCAATACGAATCACATGAATACCCAGTACGAATCACATGAATACCCAATACGAATCACATGAATACCCTGCACAGCATTACTACCCGTGGACTACCTCGATATGTTGCAGCATCAATACCGTCCACGTCATCGTATGCAGCATCAATACCGTCCACACTACACCGTCAGTGCAGGAAGACCTGGGTGTGTTCGTGTCAGTTACAAATACCTGATCGACTGGACAAATAGAACCTCCTTTACGTCGGTCATCCAATACTAGAACGTCAATAACAAGTTCCACCTTGTTTCTCTTCTAGAACGGTTCTTCAGATATTTCACGAAACATTTCACGAACATTATCATATGTTACTGTCTATAGGCAGGGTGGTGGTATACGCTGGTGTGTGCACGGTTAAATTAAAGTGCCAGTATTAAGTATGGTTTTGATATGTTCTATTGGAATTCGCTATTGGATACGTTCCTCTCATGGATCTATGGACATTTGGATTTAAAATTGGAGGCGTTAGATGAAAACATGAACTGATCGGTCATATTCGTCAAGGACAAGGACATACTACTCAGACTGTTCCATTCATTCTTAATCTGTTCAACGATCTCTTCTAGAAAACATACAACGAGGAAGCTTGAAGGGTCCAACGCCATAATTATCAATAGGAATACACGGAAAATCTGCTTGTGTATGCAGTTATAAGTGAAGGCGGATGCTGCGTGTAAATACGTAATACTTGCACTGCAATGTGTGTGTGTGAGCATCACCAGATGGCTGGACAATACACATCAGAATCAGGACTAAATACATAGAAATACGCCATTCAATGTTGCACAACTATTTAATTTACACTTAATCATTACTACGGCACTGACAATAATTCCACTATATGCGCCGCTGGCACCAGTTTTTTATATTAATATATTATAACATAATACAGCCGGTCGATATTATTAAAGATATCAATAGATGTATTGATTGTGCCTCTCTTGGAGTTGTTCATTCGGAATCTTCATACGGAGATTCTTAATCTCACAGCTTCCAGTAGGGTCCTGTTTGTCCAGGTGTCGCGCTGCCACCTAGCGGATTATACGGTCATTAGGTGATGTATTGATCCACGTTCATCAATCACAAGAGAGGACGTGCAAACCATTGTTTTCCTGAGTTCGGAGGTATAGTCCCTTTATTCCCATACAACGAATACCTATTATGTAAGTATGATATTAATTCAACTTTATTACGCTTTATGCTTGTAGTACTAGACCGCGATTCCTTCTTGAACGGCGATTGTCTTTCGTATTGTTATGTATCGTATTGTACACATACTACAATACTAGTATATAGTTGAATGAATCGAGGCATATAATCAGATACGTGTACTATTCTTTTCGACAATAAAATAGTGTTATACATTACTTTGGTGTATTTTAAAATTGACTATTTGATATGGTATCCATTCATTGACTATAACATCGAGTACAGACGAGTTATGTACAATTCGCAACGTTCGTGTTTTATATTCTTTGCCAATATACTTGACTTGGATCACTAATTAAATGTACTGGCGCGTATCGATATTTAGTGTGCATTACTCTGTATTAGTCCCGACCACTGATTATAGTAACTACCATTACATTAATATTATACTGCTATCATTTCATTAATACTGCTATCATTTCATTAATACTGCTATCATTTCAGATCTTCCTAGAGTCATGCTGTTGTACATAGCCCTACTTCCGGTCGTACATGCTCTCCATGTTAACATATGTAAGTACAAACCCTCACCTAGCTGTGTGATGTGGGATATGGTTAGATGCGATATATTATGTGGATTCATGTTTTTGTCGCCTTTCTAGTAAGTTATAAATATAGGCTACATACACACCTCGGTACATTTTCCACCGTCTGAAGACTAGTAGATATGAGAGCTTCGAGAAACGATACCCGGACTAGAGTATGACCCTTTTGTGAAAAGCCAGCTAGATGAATTTATAAGTATAAGTATAAGTACACAACTACAAGTGTGTTTGGTTTGATTTTAATTGTATCTGTATTGTGACATATACAATGTAATACTCTCGCATGTAATCACAGATGGACACACCACACAGTAGCATTGACACACGTATCAGTGTACATGTATCTTGTCTGTCTCTACTGCAACTGTTCTATCTGGCACTTCGAGTAGCCTATGGCACTTGGTATTCCTGACTCATTTCTGTAACATCAATCATAATCAATGATGTCAATATTGGATCTCGTTATATATATATTAATGTCCATAGAATGATCTACTAAGCATATTATTTGTTGCTGCTATGACTACAAGACAATATTAAACTTAACTTTTAGATTGACTTTAGAAACCCTGAAGGCGCATTTCTATTGTTTGATTCTTTCTACTTTCATCTTGGTTCGCTAGACGCAAAATTACACTTTAATTTCATCTACTTTCAGGTGATTATAAAATTGGATGCATATATCATTGTATTTAATTAATGTAATTGAAATGTACAAACAGAATGGGTGCACACAGGGCTATTGTTAACGTTGGGGGCAGTTATTACACATGAGTGTTGTGTGATGTTGTACATGAGTGGCACTACCGGTACATTCAATGCCTCTAAATATTTGCTTTGCAGTCTGTGCAGGGTCCATTGCATCCTCGAAATACAGATCATTATGCATATTCATATGACGGATGTTTAGTATTGTCCTGGCTTGCGTTTTGAGGATGGGTCCATTGAAAGTATGATAGAATGGAACCGGTGTCCCTTTTATCAATTGTGAATGCAGGTGGCTTAAGTTGGTGCATGTATTACATTTGACAGTGAATAGTCTACTCGATAATATATTAAACATACGCGAGCATACATGAATGCATTGCTGAAATTGGTGTTACATTAGGCATTTGACGTTTACTATCCAATTTAGATTATTCATTGTCCAATGGCACACAAACCTCTGACTGTAATTGGATATTCACAAATGTTTAATGCCCAATGTCACACTAACGTTTCTGTATAGTTGGATATTCACAAATGTTCAATATGTCACACTAACATTTCTGTGTAGTTGGATATTCACAAATGCCAAATGTCCTATGTCAGTGGCATAATGTCATACTAACCTTTCAGCATAGATATTCACACATGTACAATGTCCAATGCCACACTAACTTCTCTCTCTTATTCATTACATGTCTCTGTTTGTTTCAGGTGTTGTGAATCAGACAGGATTTACTCATAGTATATCCACAGTTTTACACTCAGGGCTTGACTCCATCTCTGCAATGACAAATGTCACATTTTCCCTGTCTTCTACAAGTTCGCTTTACGATTTTGCGTTCTCCAAAACAACAGGTAATTATTATCAACACATAGTAAACAAACTGGTCACGCGACTGAGCATCAGAACCGCTTTACATTGTGGGAGGGAATCTCCGTA
>JAVCKZ010096869.1:0-11273 GCA_034780755.1 Lepetodrilus elevatus | reverse complement strand
ATTCACTTGACATACATAAAATAATGTTTGTACTTCCAAAAAGCTTTCCACCGCTGTGTGTTTGACAAATCTTCACTACAACCCCTCTGCGACTCTAGAGTTGAGTTTAAATCAAATACGGCCAACGGCTTCTTAATATATGATGCAAGGGGACATAACTCTAATGTCTGCTCGCATTAATTCTAAGAAAAGTGATGCATCAAAGACAAGATAAATAGCAGAACGTTCCCCTATTTAATATAAAATATGATTTGTTTTATAACTATCAAGTGCTGGGGGATAAGTTCATCACTAAATGACAACTTTTGGGTGGATAAATCAAGAGTAATTAGTCTCAGATCGAAATTCGTCTGTCCGATTATACACCATTATGCCTTTAAATATGAATAATTTGAAATTAATTATTTTTTCTTTTTCCATTCACAGAATAAATCACCAACACGCAAGTCAAGAACGTTCCCAGCTAAGGAAGCCTGGGCCAGTGAAATTGAACATGAGAAGAAAGAAGCAGAAGCTGTGAATGAACCAGGTACTGTTAACAATACATTTACTGCCATCCATTCAACAATCAACACTATGGTGGTGTCCCATTGACAGTCTTGGATGCACATTCTGGACAGGGGGCTGCTCCTTTCTAGCTGTTCTGTCTGTACCTTCTGTCTGACACATGCACAGTTACTAAGGATCAACACCGCAGAAACATGCATGATGGGTTAGGCGCATTATAAATATGCTTATTGTTATTATTATTATTAAACTTAATTAATAAATGAACACTTTATATATTTAACAGTTTTCAATGTATTATAGAATATAATAATATATTTTTGATGATTTATTTATATTTTATCTCAATTAAAATATTTATTTATCATATTGTCTTGTATTTGCAAGTACCGTGAGACTGACCAATTTTAACAAATCAACTGTCTTTTTTGCAGGTTACCCCCCCATGCCTGATGGACCCTTCAACCCCACAAACTACTCTGGGACCCAGATCAACGTGTGGGGCGGGGCTCCCCCCGGGGCGTTGCCAGGTATGGGGACAAACCCTGGTGCCTTGGTGATTGGTGGACCCCAGACCCCCAGCATACAGTATGGCTACCTTACAGAACAGATGATAGACGTGAGAGCTTACAATTCTATTCAACTTGTTAATACAGTATATCTGTGCAATGTATGACTGAGAAATTAGAACTGGTGATGTTTAACTACAATTTATTTGAATAATGTACAGATGAATTAACCCTCTCCCTGCTGGATTAGGCACATGCACTGCTCTTTAGGGCATCTCCAGTTGCCTGCAGCAAGAAGAGAGTTAAATAAGTCATAAATGATGTAGTGCAATATTTTATATTATTATCATTTGTTCTTTATTAAACCGTGAAATTTATGTTTGCATCATATATATTTTATAAACAACCCGTTGAACACTGCTTATATTCTGAACAGCTACATTGAATTTTATATGACTTTAAATTAAATATATTTGTATTTCTACAACATTATTAAATAAATATATCTGATTACAGAAGCTGAATGCACCAAACCGCCCTGTGACGGTGCGAGATCTACGACAGCTGATGGACGAGGCCAACAAACCCCACACCCCCGCCCCCCAGCCTCCTCCCCCATCCAAGCCTGCTATTGAGTACAAGCCGGTGTACAAGGACCCCCCTCTAGAGCCTGTCAGCCCGGGGAAAGGTAGGCAGGCTCACATTGGCTGTGTTATATGAATATCATTACATGTGTATTTGTAATACTGAATTGTCGTATTGCTTTTGAGAGAATGGAATATTAAATTTAAAAAATATGAAACTTTTAAAAAAAAGTACCAGTGTATGTTTATAACTTGAATCAAATATAGCTTTGTGATTAAAATAAAATTAGAAATTAATGATTATATTTGTATATATGTTTATTGGTGAAATTATTAAAAAACAAAATGACCAAAATGTTCATTGTTGAAATTATTTTATAACAAAATGACCAAAAATGTGTTGTTTATTACGTTGTGTAGAAAGAATGTGGCTTTGATTAGTGTTTTACTTTTCAATTCAGGCGACTTTAATGGAAATTTACTACACATTTATGCACACATGCTGGAGCATGTCAAAAACAATGGCGACTTCCGTTTACGAGTTGCCGAGCCCAGGATGGGAAAGGTAACCACAACCAGTCGGTGTTTAATGAAATTCCCAGCTGGTTAATCACGATAACCTCCCGGAAAATTTGCAATAGGAACCGTTTATCTCCTAATTGTCCAGTAGAGCTCATATTGTATCATCAAATGTAGATTTGTCATCTATAATTTAGAAATATACAATTATTGTAAATATGTCCCTGAGAATAAGATTTTTTTTGTGTGTGTCCAATTTCATGCTCAATTCAAAGTTATAAAATTTGAGCTTGAGCATAAAATCTTACACAAAAAGTTATGTAATCTTGGGCTAGTTTAACATTTTCCTTGTTGAATTAATCTTCATCGGTCACTGCTCAATGATCTGGATCGAATAGCCTTCAGGATAGACTGACAAGGGTTAAATCATACCTGCAAAGATTGCAGTGCTGAAATTACTTTGTGTATCTGGCCCGTTGACCATTTTTTTAATATATCATTTTCTTAGAATATTTGAAGGAAAATAGGGACTGGGATTTTCTTTGAACCTGGGTTTTTTCTTTAACGCTATTACAATTATTTTTTAATTGATGCCATGCAGGATTTGAACCTGGAGCCTTTGGCTCAGAAGTCCAACGTTCAACCACTGCGCTACCACCCGCCCTTACAATTGTTTATAACACTGACGTGGTGTTTGTTGTGCAGGTGTTGGAGGGTAAGCTGGAGGACGAAGGAGACGGATACAAGCTGACCGTGATCCTGTCCAAACCTGGCGTCCCCAGTGAGTGTGACCCTTGTGACATTGTGACCGTTGACCTTTGTGACCCTTGCGACCCACAGACTGAATGACATGTCCATTTCCATACAAACACCTCAGGAAATGTCATATTATCTCTACAATGCAGACCGAGATTCATCTATAGTTTATATAAAACACATGCATTCTCTGTTTTAATTGAAATTTGATTAAAATTTGTGTACGCATCTAATCTACGTCACATTGACCAATTCAGATTTGACATGATTTTGATAAACCTTTGTCTACACCGTTATATCTGGTCGTAAACATGTTTCTATTTTATTATTACAAGGTTATGGGATAATACACTGAATAGTTAAATATTAATCACATATAACAGATAATAATGTATGGCAGATTAATTAGATTTACATTTGCACACATTCACTCGTTGAATATCTGCTGATTTCTTTTGTATTCTTTCCCACTGTTAAATCACAGATCATATATTTTAGTGCCATTAGTGTCATTATTATAGTCATTTTTATGCGCATAAGTTGTTATCATTAGATTGTTATCAATATACATCTTTATATTCTACCGGTATGTATTATTATGAAAGAATATTTCAATGTACTTTTTGTAAACTGTCGGTACCATTACGATTTCCTGTAACAACCCCATGGGATAAGCCATTGATCTTACCCATGAAGGTGTGGCAACATACTTCATTTTTCATTGGTCAGGATACTTTTATGAAATGTTGACTGGTATTTGAAATGAATTGTGCTGCTAGTTGTACAGATCAATTGAAAGCTTGACCCAAATAAATGTCCATGTGTTTCACAGCTTATTGCATCGATATTATTTTATCTTTTCAAACGGAGTCAGTTGAGAAAATCGTAATGGTACATGTATTCTGTGGCTTGTATACAATCATTCCTGTGTTGATCAATATTGTTATATAGTACTGAAGGTACATTGAACTTATATTCCCATGGTAGTTTAAGAATATTTAAAAAGTGAAATCAGTATTTCATATTCATATTTATATACGGTAGTCACAATTTGTTATTTTCACATGTAAAATTAATTGTTTTAGATTATACACTGCATATCCATGTTCTGGGCTTTCTTTGTAGGCGTACTGCAGTAACATAGTGGATATCAGTAATATTTTACTTCATAGAGCAGGAAGTCTTTGCCTAATGCCTTTCCCTGTACCAGAATCGTACAGAAATAAACTGTGATATGTTATAAATCTCTAGTTCTGTTTTGTGTACGCCACTTTTGAAAAATTTGGCAAAGCTTAGTGTTAGAATATTCAGAACAAGGAAAGCCCAGAACTGAAATATGACAGTGTGTTTAATGAGTTTAACATGGAAATTATTGCTCAATTGAAACCTACATCAAAGTACACTAACTTCAAACATAAAGCCAAGACTTTGTACCACTTTCAACAAATAGAATTGAAAGATTCTGGTTCGTTTATCATGAATAAGTTGTACTAGTATTTTACATAGTCGGGACATGTATCATGGCATATGGCATGCTTTTACTATAGCAGAAAAGAGCTTTACTGTTACACTATAGAACCTTTTCATGAAAGGCAAGCCTGGAACAATATTGGATTGATCCATTATTTCAGGGGGTATGGTCAAGAGGAAATCTGTAAGTAAGCCAGTAGCAAAGCCTCCTCCGGCACCTACCCCACCCTGGAAGCCAAGTGGGAGCAGCTCAGATGCCTCCAAGAAGGAGAAAGAGAAGGCCAAGAAGAAACCTCCGCCTGCAAAGAAAGATCCGTTCTACTCCATGGAAACTGAGGACCTCAATGTAAGCTTGTAGTCCATCCATAACGGTTGATGACAACTCATGCTTGTGGAATTAGTTGCATATCACTGTTGATTTTTGGGAGTTAATGCCCAATTTATGACTATGGCCCAGTTGTATGAAATGCTAATGCCCCGTTAACGTGCCATTAAACAACCTCCATTAACTAATGTAGCATTATGTTAGCATTGACAGTCAATGCAGAAATAACGGCTAATGACATCATTAGTTAATGGCCCTTTCATACAACCGGGCCCATATCTATAAATCAAACATGCAAACATTTGCAACAAAAATACACACAAAAAGTCACATTTAAGTCAAGGTTAGAAGCATTTACTGGTATGCTATTTTATGGATATTTAAAGTGTTACGTCTGGTGTTGATCATGTCAGTATGCTATCTCTGACTGCAGCAAGAGGGTACAATAGTTCCCTACGACAAGTTCAACGCAGAGGAAGATGCTGAGGTCCTGCGGAAAGCCATGAAGGGACTAGGTGAATATTATACATAACAAATTACATAGACATTATCTTGACATAATACAGTGCTCCCTCGATATAACGCCCTTCGATGCACCGCAGATTCGGATACAATGCAGGGTCCAACATGGACCCCATTTAAAAAATAATAAATAAAACAAATCTTTTTTTTTTCTCCAATTGTATTCGTTGATATAACGCTGGTATTATAACGCGGGTGGCATGTCATGGACCCCTTCAGCGTTATATCGAGGGAGCACTGTATGTTGAAATTCAAGCCTTCCATTATACCCTTTTTCTTTTTGGAATTGAGATTTTATATCCATTTCAAGATTGTTTCCCTCATATTATGGCTTGACTTGTAACACACATATTCCCCTCACTCTAGGGTGAATATAATTAAATTTTACGAAAAGTATCGTACAAGTGTTCAAGTAGTACCATCAAAACGTGAACCCCCCAAATGAACTTTATATTTGCCAGGAACTGACGAGGATTCTATCATCAACGTGTTGGCGTACAGATCCAACCCGCAGAGAATGGAGGTAGTCTCCATGTACAAGACCATGTTTGGAAAGGTGAGCGACAACATGGTGTATGAAACATGAATAGAATATTAGCTTCCAGGAGGTACAGTGAGTTGATGAGACAACATATATATATAGGGAAAACTGTTAATTAATATTAAGAATGTAATACAATTTGTCTGAAAATCTTAAAATTGATTCTGTATATTGGTATATTTTGACTGTCAAGTTTAACACAATTTTGAAGTTGGGGGTTTGATTGATTGATTTAGTGCTTTACATCACGTCGGGAATGGGTGAAAGATTCCCGCAATGACGTTAAAGTCCATATCCATTCACTCAGAACGGGAATATTTTACCCATACAAAACAACTACAATATTAGATAATAATATACTTAGTCATTTAAGACTATAAAACAAGCATGAAAAACCATGCCGATATGTTACTTCATGCTAATTACTCGCATGTGTTCCTGTCTTTGTAGGACTTAATAGAAGACCTCAAGTCTGAGCTGAGCAGTCATTTCTGTGACGTGGCCAAGTATCTGTGTATGGCACCAGCGGAGTTCGATGCCTACCTGCTCAGGAAAGCCATCAAGGTAAGGATAGGTCAGGATGATAATAGTGCATTGTATGCACTCAAACAAAAAATTGCATTGATGCTCAGTGACAGTGCTATGATCTATTGAGATAATGTAATTGAAAAGTAATAAAAAAAATAATCTTATTTGATGCGTCATGTTTTCCCTTTCAAAATTAAGAATTATCTGACCTGAAAGTTTAATGTTTTCCCTTTCAAAGTTAAGAATTCTCTTACCTGAGGTATTTTTTACTTAATATACACTTTTCATAAATTGTAATATATATTAGCAACTATTAGTTTAGAATAAAATGTTATACAATAGATAGGTCAATATGAGATTGACTTTGATACGTTGTAGGGTCTGGGAACTGATGAGGATGTTCTCATTGAAGTGCTGTGTACACGCTCCAACGCTCAGATACAGCAGATAAAGGAGGCATACAAACAAAGTAAGTGTTTACATGTTGTCTAAATATTAGTTGGCGCTATATAAATGTCCATATTATTATTTTTATTTTTTTAATTATTTTTTATTATTATTATTATTTTTTATTATTATTATTATTTTGGCAAAATTTAGATTTCCATTAATTCATTATCAAATTTATTGCCTAATATTTTTAATATTGTTAACCCTCTCCATGCTGGATTAGACACAGGTGCTACTCTTTAGGGAAGCAGTTTAGTTAAGCAGCTTACTCAGCTCTGTGCTGATTGAACACACCCCAGGTTTGCAGCATCATCTTACTGTTCTGCAGAGTTCAACAAGGACCTGGAGAAAGACATAATCGGAGACACGTCGGGTCATTTCAAGCGTCTCCTGGTGACGCTAGTCCAGGCCAAGCGTAGCGACAGTTTGGAGGTCGACCGCAACAAGGCCCACCAGGATGCCAAGGCCCTGTACGAGGCCGGGGAGAAGAAGTGGGGAACCGACGAGTCTCGATTCAACGTCATCCTTGGCTCGCGGAGCTACCCGCAACTCAGAGCCACCTTTGAGGAGTACAAGAAGATATCGAAGAAAGACATAGCAGACGTTCTGAAAAGTGAGATGTCCGGGGATCTTCTCCGAGGGATGCTGACTATAGGTATGTAAAACATTAATTCATAATCAGTCTTCCTAGTTACAATGAGATATTTGTTATAATTACAGTTACGTTTTTAAAAGGCAACTTAATTATGTTGCTGGCAGGTAGTAGCGCAGTGATGGAACAAACTTTGGAGTCAAAGGATTCAGGTTCAAATCCCACCCCCGGGGGCCCGGCATCAATGTTCGCAAAAGTTACCTTTCTAACGCGATATTGATAGGATGCGCTATCTGTAGAGTGGCAATGCAGATATCATAATTGGTCTGTCAGTACCAGCCGTTGCTTGGAGGTTTACTGCAACATTGAGTGTTATGGATGTTGCAGGTTTCCTCCTGCCATAAACCTAAGTGAAAGAATCTTGAAAGCGACTCTAAACCCCCATTACATTTTTTTTAAAATAAACTAAGAGTTAAAATAGTGCTAGGACCATTGTAGAACAGGACCCATGTGTTTTTCCTCTTCTGTGTAATCTCCACCTCACACCGACTGCTAACACGTGTTTCAGTGAGGTGTGTGAAGGACAAGTTCGGTCACTTTGCCAGACAGCTGCAGAAGACGATGAAGGGGATCGGGACTGACGACGACACCCTGTGTCGAGTGGTGGTCAGCCGGTGTGAGATAGACATGGTCCAGATTAAACAGGAGTTCGAGAAACTGACCGGTCAAACTCTGGAGCAGTTCATAGCGGTACGAACCACCATTTGTAGCATTTACGTGTTGATGGGCATATATTGTACTGTCTCAAGGATGTATTGTTTGGTATATTTAGTTCACATACTTTTCAGGACAGGATGCATTGAATGAGATGTAAATAGCCAAATTGTCATGTTATCTGATGGTAGGTAATATTAATTCCATATGAAAAACAAAAAAACTAAAATAATTATTGAATTTCTTTTTTTTTAAATCTTGGATACATCTTTGACAAAACTACATGTACGGTACTTATATTATTGGTAGAGCCTTTGCCAGGCAAACATTAGTTAAGATTCCCATGAAAATATTATTCTGGTTGGCAAATGTCAAATACTGACAACACAGAATATTGAATTTACAGACCATATGTTAATTTCAGTTTGTTAACAATTCTGTAAATCTGCTAATTCTATCTCTAGGATGACATCTCAGGTGACTATCAGAAGATCATCCTGTCTATAGTGACCGGCGGTCCGCCACCCGAGTCCAGCACCAAATGTAAGTAGAACTATGGGAGCTCATCACACTCAGCATCATACAGGATATCGTTTCTCAAAGTTCTCGTAGCTACTACAAAACAACAAGCACTCTCATAGCACTCTCTAATATATGGTGACCGGATACTTACAAGAGTGCTATGGTCTCATAGTAGATGTTACCAAGGATCAACACCGCACAGTGTACATGTTACACATGCATAGCTAGAGTTATTTTGAGCCTCAACGTCTTGAGCTTTATACATATACTTATTGACTGGAATATTTTTGATTCATCAGAATAGAATTGAATTTTTGTTATCCCCACATATATATTTACATAAATAATTAGACACACTAGGGAACCTGGGCCCTTATTCTCGAAACTTTGTAAGTCCTAAAAAGTTTGAAAGTACTAAGAATTTGTCTAACTGGTTTTCTTCTTATGTTAATTTCTTCTCACTAAGAAGTTTGTGGGTTAACCTTCTCCCTGCTGAATAAAATCAAAGTGTTCTATTTCTGCAAGATAGAGCAAGTTAAGTTGCCTTCAGCAGGGAGAGGGTTAAGAAGTTTTGAGAATACGGCCCCCGGTGGTGTCATACTGCACTGTATTGATGATTCCCTTGTACTCTGCAGCTGGACAGGGCTTTGTGGAGGCGGTCAAGAACAAGACCGAGGAAGAACTGGACGAGGAGGTCAGACTGGAGACTGAGGAAATACAGGTAAATATAGGAGGAAATACAGGTAAATATAGGAGGAAATACAGGTAAATATTGGAGGAAATACAGATACTAGTATAGGAGGAAATACGGGTAAATATAGGAGGAAATACAGGTAAATATTGGAGGAAATACAGGTAAATATAGGTAAATATAGGAGGAAATATGGGTAAATATTGGAGGAAATACAGATAAATATGGGAAGAATGGAAGGAAATAAAGGTAAATAGGGTAGGAAATACATATGAGAAGAAATGCGGATAATTATTGGAGGAAATATAAGTAAAGAAATACAGACATATTGAATTAAATATGGGAAGAAATACAATATACTAGTATATAGAGGTGCATGATTTGTTGACTAAGGAGAAGTAAATGTTTACTTACTGTGGTGTTCAGTGCTGTTGTTGAGCTAGCCTTCTGTTGTTGTTTTCAGACGGATCCTACAGTCACTCCTTATGAAGGCTTCAATGCTGAACAAGATTCTGAAGTTCTCAAAAAAGCTATGAAAGGATTTGGTAAGCATTTCTATCAAATATTTCTTTCTTATCATTAAACATCATAAACTTCTGGATAGGTTATGAATTTTGATTGATTAATTTAACGTTTTGCATTGCTGCAGGAATATTTCGCCCAAACGCGTTGACTACTGATAAGACAATAAGTAACATAAATGAGTACGTTAATTTATGTTGTCCTTGTGTCCACAGGCACGGATGAAAAGGCTATAATTAGCATATTGGCCTACAGATCCAATGAACAGAGAGTGACAGTAGCCAACACCTTCAAGACCATGTTTGGCAAGGTAAGGAATCCGCAGACATATGGGGTACGTTCCTTTAAGCGCAGCACACTGTCTAGAGTACGCTGGACAGACACTTTTGTCAAAGGAACGTGTCACACAGTTCTTGGACAGTGTGTGGGCTGTACTCGCTAGCGAGGTGGTGCAGACAGCACAGAAAAAGTACAGCGACATCACCACATCTAAGGCAACTCTTTGCCGCCATCTTACTTGTGTGAGATGTGTGCGAGTCGTTCCTTTCACTCAGTACAGCTTACTGGAGTGACGTCACCTGTCTGTGCGAGTACAGTGCACTGCGCTCAAAGGAACGGGGCCATGGGTTAATGACCAGCTCAATTAAGATACATACTAGAGCATGGGTTTGAAAAAGAGATGTCATTATTGAGAAGTTGTCATTGTTGCATGGACTATGTGTAACTAATAATTTAAAATAATTAATAAAATTGTTGTAAAAAAGTACAATTCATGCTTTTCTTTTCTCTCTGCAGGATTTGTCCAAGGAGTTATCCAGTGAGCTGAGTGGAAACTTTAAGACTCTGTGTTTGGACATGTTACTTCCTTCTGCCGAGTTTGACGCAAAGAAACTCAACAAAGCTGTCAAGGTATTGTCACTTATTTTGTTTGTCTTTTCACCAAGCAACCCATTCCACTTTGTATGTAATTTACAGCTTGCTAGGTCATTTTTAATCTGGCCCCTGTTCCACAGAACAATTGTAGTGCTACGAGAGTTGTAACACCTCATTAATGTACGGGAGTTACAACTCTTGTAGCACTACAATTGTTCCGTGGAATGGTACCCGGTTTGGGAAATAATATATCAATAATAAATACATTATTTATCAAGTGATGAATTTCCTTGAGTGAGTGAGCGAGTGAATATGGAGTTTAACGTTGCTGCGGGATAATTTCCATTAAGTTGTCAGTCAGAAATGAATGCTGGATTATAGGGGTGTCACGATTCACCGATGCATCGCGATTTTACCTCTTGTATCATGATACACAATTCTGTCTTTATGAATCGATTCATAATTTTAATGTCAATCGATTTTTAAATACATGTTCAGATCAATTTGTTTTAATAATATTCCTGATTATAATAGGTTATTTCCTCTCTTATTGAGTTTAAAGTATTTCAGTATTTTCACAAGGATTTTAAGTGTTTTGTTAACAAAACATATTGTTTGCAAATGTTCTCTTCATGACTGACTTATTTG